>CABFOW010002693.1:26873-55317 GCA_902141385.1 Timema californicum | reverse complement strand
TATATATATATATATATATATATATATATATATATATATATTCTAATTTCCAATATTGTAGTACATTCACAGATTTAAGTACTATCAAGTATTTAGCATAATTACTGCTCGGGTGAAATTTATTATATTTATTAACGTTTCTCTAAAACAATCTCCATAAATTCATGTTATAGGATTACCCTTGGTGATAAATTTTCAATTGAGGATTTTAATCTTCCACTTTAGCATTTAGAGGTATCAAATTCAGTGAGCCTATTAAAGGATACCTGGTCAATCTGAATGAAATAAATCACTAATGCATTAAAAATTCTTCATATTCATGAAGTTCTTTTATGAAAGCTGACGACTTAAAAATATTTAATTTGTTCATACTGATGACGACTAATCATTTTTATGTAGAAATTTTTTGGTAGTATTTAGTTTGCTTTCACTGATCTAGTGAATACTACTTTTTAATTAAATCATTAGTTTTAAAGTTAGTAATATTCTTATTGTTTCGACCTGACCTTATATAATATGCTAAAGAAAATGTTGGAAATGAAGTAAGAGGGAAATATACAGCAGAGGAGGCCAAGAAAGAAATGGGAGGAGCAGATAACAGAAAGTGAGCAAATGAGAGGAGAATAATGGAGGAAATTAAAGGAGGAAGAGTGCTGGAAGGTTAGAGGAAGATGGAGGCATTTTACTAAACTGACCCGCCATAGGCAATAAACAATTGATGATGATGTGTTGTGAAATGTATAATAACGTATTAGAAAGCAACATTACTATAGTTGATGAATTAATAAATATAAACAAATAATCTCATCCACATTTTCATTATAAAACAGAAAAGCTGGAATTTATGAAACAGATTGAAGAGTTTACCAAAAATCCAATTAACCGGTATAGTAAATACAATATCACGTTTAAACCAGAGTTTCACTTAATTGTGGCATTAAATAGACTTCACTTGAAAAAATCAAATCCGAATAAGTGTTAACATAATATTGGTTTTAAATTAATTACTTAAGAATTGTATTTTATATAGATATTGATTTTATATCACTGCAATTAAAACTATGGTTTTAAACTAATATATTGATAAAACAACTCAATATGGCACCTAGTTCTAGATGTCTCAAATCTCCAAGGTATGAAATGGGCTCTTAATAAAGCAATATTCAAAGATACACCACATCACAGAAAGCTAAGAAGATTGATAGTGGGGTTATACCACATCACCCAATGTTATAAAGCGTTTTATTTTAGATTACATGGTCTAACAGTTAATTAACATAACAAAATGTTATGATAAACTAAAGCGCTTCACTTAGTAATTAAAATCAATATCTTCAAAGACTCAACACCACCACTTACTAGCTCATTAGCTCACGTCAAAGATTCTAGCTCATTATAAAAAGATGTTTAAAAGTGATGTTAGTTTTGGTTTACATTCATTTTATATCAAATATTATAATTCATTACTTGTTTGTATCAGTGATCACGCATTTTAAAACGTCATTAACGTCATGTAAGGCTTTCCAGTACCGGGTAGGTTGTAGTTAGTATCTTGTTGGCCGTACTGAAGTGGTTTCAATCAATACATCTCTCACTGTACTACACATAGAATGTGGTATCACAAAAAAATGTCCTACATGTTATTCATTAGGGTAAAACATGCCGAGAAGGTAACGCTGTATATTTCATCAATGTGAATCAAATGTGTTGGATATAATGGGCAGAAGTTTGGCTAGGTAATCCTCTCAGTGATCCTCTCAGTGATACTCTAAGTGATCCTCTCCCTCACCCTCGCAGTGATCCTCTCCCCCACCCTCTCAGTGATCCTCAAGTTAATACTCTCCTACATCCTATAAGTGATCCTCACATTGATACTCTCCATCACGCTCTCAGTGATCCTCACATTGATACTCTCCATCACCCTCTCAGTGATCCTCTCAGTGATACTCTCCATAACCCTCTCAGTGATCCTCTCAGTGATACTCTCCATCACCCTCTCAGTGATCCTCACATTGATACTCTCCATCACCCTCTCAGTGATCCTCTCAGTGATCCTCTCAGTGATCCTCTCAGTGATACTCTCCGTGATACTCTAAGTGATACTCACAGTGATCCTAAGAGTGATACTCTCATGATGGCTCTTCATCACCCTATCAGTGATACTCTCAGTGATCCTCACAGTGATACTCTCCATCACCCTATCAGTGATCCTCTCAGTGATACTCTCAGTGATCCTCACATTGATACTCTTCATCACCCTATCAATGATCCACTCAGTGATCCTCTCAGGGATCCTCCCAGTGATACTCTCATTGATACTCTCATTTATCCTCACATTGATACTCTTCATCACCCTATCAGTGATCCTCTCAGTGATCCTCACAGTGATCCTCTCAGTGATCCTCACAGTGATACTCTCAGTGATACTCACATTGATACTCTCAGTGATCCTCACATTGATAATCTTCATCACCCTATCATGTGATCCTCACATTGATACTCTCACTGATACACACATTGATACTCTCCATCACCCTATCAGTGATCCTCTCAGTGATACTCTCAATGATACTCACATTGATACTCACATTGATACTCTCAGTGATACTCTCAGTGATCCTCACATTGATACTTTCCATCACCCTCTCAGTGATCCTCACATTGATACTCTCCATCACCCTCTCAGTGATCCTCACATTGATTCGCTCCATCACCCTCTCAGTGATACTCTCAGTGATACTCTTATTGATACTCTCCATCTCCCTCTCAGTGATACATTGATTCTCTCCATCACCCTCTCAGTGATCCTCTCAGTGATACTTTCCATCACCCTCAGTGATACTCTCAGTGATACTCTCAGTCATACCCGCAGTGATACCCGCAGTGATGTGATGGTTGAGCTGGACGTGTTCTTAAAGCAACATTCGGCTCGGCATTCCACAGTCCAAACAATAGGTACACCTTGAGTGATTTGTGATTTCCGTACTTTGGGTTCGTCTATAAACCACGTAACGCCCTTTTCTAACCTTTTTAGCCCCCCTCCCCACCACCGCGTCACGTAACTTTTCTCACCAAGAATGAATGTAATTATTTAATAGGGACGTTTTGCAATACTAAAGGAGGATTCAGAAATAATTTCTTCCCAAAATCTATTTTAAATCCTGAACATAAATAAATTCAGAGAGTATTATTATTTATGGATAGCAACAAATACAGAGAATTTTGTTTTTCAACATTATAATTTGAGTTTAAGATCTGTGTTACGTAACACTTTGACATACCCACCCCTCCCCCCATAACAGAATGTAGATATTAGAACTCCTCCTCCCCCTCCCCTTCAATGCGTAACGTGGTTAATGGATGACCCCTCTACAGCGTGATTTCTAGTTTTAGCAGTGAAAGAACAGTACTATTATCACTAAGATCAAAATACATTACATCCACGAAAAGTAAACAGATATTTGTTAACAAATGTGGCTCCTCAGTGGGTGAAACCTTATTTGTGTACGGGTGGCAAGGAAAACAAAAGGTATTTTAGAAACTTGATGTCAAGCCCCCAACCCCTAAAATTTATCCTTCCCCCCTCCAAAATTTTTTTTAAATTGGACGTCCCTAAAGCCTATTTGCAGTGGACCACCTTTCCACATTTTGAAAATTATATTATTACTATATTATGTTAGTTGGAGTAGTTTTCTCCGGAATTTTTAAAAAAACTTGGATGCTTTAAAAAGTGTTTTGAAATGGTTCAAAATATGACTCTATAGGTCTCAAACAATTTTAATATTGATATAAAATTGTTTTTCATATAATAAATAATTTAAAAGTTGAATACTGATTAACCGTTTTAAAAAATATTTCTTTAAAAAAATAACTTCAATTATTTTGCTAAAAATATGTATCTAGGTACTATATATAATGATGAATAATATTATATATTTATTATTCAATTTTAATGCGCTTTCACTCCTTTAAATTTTAAAAAATGAGATAAAATAATCCTTCTTAGGATTCGGTTCAAAGTTAGTAGCTTGGATTTAGTTTTCATCAAAATAAAATAAAAATTATTTATATAAATATAAATAGTTTTATGGAAATATACATAAAAATGATCATTGGCAATTTGAACTTTTTTTAAAAATGGTTAAACAATTTTGTAAATAAATATATATATATAGTTTATTTATTCTGATTATCAAGGTGATAAGCTTGTTTTTCTAAGAAATCTCCTTTTTCAGAGATGAGTGAGACTGTTCCAACGTTTACGGTGGACAAAGAAACGAAATACCAAGAAATATTTGGATTTGGAGCCGCTCTTACGGACTCAACAGCACTTAACATAAAGAACCTTAGTGATGCCACAACAGAAGTTTTACTGAAGTTAGAATACACCTATTTAATACGTTTTATTAAAAGTATAACCTATTTAATATTGTATTTAATTTAGACAAAAATTGTTAGTTTTTGATATATATATATATTTCTTGCTCAACGATATTTAATTGATTAAAAATTGTGTATACCTATGGATAACCATTCTAGTGACAAGTTTGTTGATCCTAGGTTATGGTAGCAATCTGTAATTTGTTTTAATATAAGGCTACATATTATATAAAACAAAATATTCAACTGCACATAAAAATGAAAATTGATTGGTACCTTAATAACAGCACATATTGATGATCACGTGATTTTAGTCTTGAGGCTTTTAAAATATTTATGGGAGGGATAAAAATCACCCTGGTATACACAACCGTATTATTCATTTAGTACTATTAGCCTGTAAATTTAAAAAAATACTTAATACACTTATCAATACATACAAGAATTATTGGATCCAAATTATATGAGGCATGTTATTAACTCCCTGCGTAATTGTGTTTTTGAAAACGACCCAGTACACGGGAATCCTGACTGACTTGACGTCCAAAAAGAGCTATCGGACTCTCCGGCCTCATCAGGTCAGCGTGCATGACCCAACAGAAATGAAGTCACGCCCCGTGATGCCTTGAATGGCGACCAACTCGAGCTCTACTCGGTTCTCCCCGTTTCTTATAAAATAACTTCCCCCCTTTTTTCACTCCACTTCTAACACGTCAGTTTCATTTCATATATAAATCCTGCCCCTCTCGTTTCATTATTGTATTCATCCAAGGAGACTGCAAGAACTGGTCGGCATTCAAGGGGTGGTCACAATGATTGACGCATCAGTCTCACCTCCTCATCACAGATAATATAATATCTGTTAAAATCGAGATTCTTTAGGCTAAAAATTAGTACTTTTTGACAGGTTTTTTTTTTTACTGTTTCGCTATGTCTATGTGGCTTGGCCTTAAACATGTATTTTTCGATAGAGTTTGTATAATGTCACGCTATGTCCATATGAGGTAATTTTAAAGTTAGTACTCTTTGAGAAAATGTGTGTATTGTTTCGCTGTGTCCATTTGACCTATCCTTAAAATGTATACTCTTTAAGAGAAGTAGTTTATTCTAAACATCGTGTAGTCCTTATTACCATACATGTTTATGGTTTTTACTATGTAATTATGGCTAGACTTAAATATTTGGGTGATAGCCCGAAGCCCTGTGCTGTGTGACCATGTGTTAGATGGTTTAACCTTTTAGATCAGGAAAAAGGGGAGATCAGGTTAATCCATGGCTTTTTTCCATGAACTATTTGGGTCTTTGACTACCATCAGTCTGTAGCTAGCCTATTATTGTACCTTCGTACGGTGCACACCGTGTGGGTATGCTTCTATTCCAGGGGGTAGCCCACGTAGTGTTGTTTAATTTGTCGGGCTCCCTTCAGGTGTCGCTTGCCCTTTTAAATATTGACTGTTATTGTTAAATTCTGTCTCCAGACTATTAGATTAGTGATTGATAACTATACTATCGGATTATCAGGCAGTAATAGTGAGGAATTGGCTTGCCATAGTATCCTTAGAGCCCCGATACCTGATAGATCTCCTATGACTATTTGTAAACCTATAGTTCCAGTTCTAGCAACTTAACTTTTTCATCATGCAACTCTTTCTAGAGTTAACAGACGCTAGCTAATTCAGCTAACTTCCTTCTATGTAACTCCTTAAACAAGACTTTCTAGGTTTGGATATTGTTTAACTACCTTTCTGGTTCAAGCTGATCTGGTTTATGACTTGTAGCCGTAAGAATTTAATAGAGTTATGTATTGTCGCCTACTCATATATTAAATTATTCCCCCTGACTTAAATTAATTTAGTATTCTGGCTACCACACTTTCGTTCTAGAATGTGTGCTTGTTCTTCTTAAATGAGTTACAGACTTTTCTAACTTATGACCCAACCATAGGTGTCTTGGTTGTAAGTCAAGTTTAGTGCTTCTCGCCTTACATGCCCGTTGGAGGAAACCATGTGATTAGTGGCTCCAATGTTGCCTAAAATTAAACCATGGGACGATTTGTATACAATAGTGTATCTATGAACTTCTAATAATTCCCTATGTTTTTGATACTAATAGTCATATTTGTTAAACTTGTAAATCTATTTTGCTTTGGGTGTCCCATCCATTTTTGTATTTCCTTATTACTGTACTCGTCACTTCTACCAAATAGGAGGAGTGGTGAGACAGAATGACACGTTTTCGTCTTATATGTTTCCCGTTAGTTAAATCACCCCCTTTCTGGTGTCACTTGGTTTATGTATTGTGATCGCATTATATATAAAGATAGGGTTTTCTTAAGTAACTAAGTTTGTGTAACATTTCAAATTTCCTTTTGTGTTCATCCACCCAAAATAGTCATCAATTGATCTCAAGACGTTTGAATCACAATATGTAAAAATTGAGCTTCGAACGTCCAGGATGACTAAAGCTAAATATAATTATAGACTTATATAGAATTCATAATCATCAGGAACTATTTTCAACCTGTAGCTAGGTTCGTTTAGTAAAATGCCTCTATCTTCCTCTGTCCTTCCACCATTCTTCCTCCTACACACTCTTTCACTCTCCTCCTCTCACCTGCACACTTGCTGCTATCATTCATCCCATCTCTTCCTTGATCTCCCTTAAGGTTTATTCTCTACATACTTCATATGCATTAATCTATTTAGAATATTCTCCCCTTCCATCCTCATACCGTGTCCATATCAGCTCTTCCTTGCTTTCTCTATTATCTCGTGTACCCCCTGTACCCCAACTCTAGATCCTACATATTCATTCCTAATCCTCTCTGTTCTGGCAACAACTAGCATGCTCCTCAAAGACAACATTCCTAATCCTCTCTGTTCTGGCAACAACTAGCATGCTCCTCAAAGACAACATTCCTAATCCTCTCTGTTCTGGCAACAACTAGCATGCTCCTCAAAGACAACATTCCTAATCCTCTCTGTTCTGGCAACAACTAGCATGCTCCTCAAAGACAACATTCCTAATCCTCTCTGTTCTGGCAACAACTAGCATGCTCCTCAAAGACAACATTCCTAATCCTCTCTGTTCTGGCAACAACTAGCATGCTCCTCAAAGACAACATTCCTAATCCTCTCTGTTCTGGCAACAACTAGCATGCTCCTCAAAGACAACATTCCTAATCCTCTCTGTTCTGGCAACAACTAGCATGCTCCTCAAAGACAACATTCCTAATCCTCTCTGTTCTGGCAACAACTAGCATGCTCCTCAAAGACAACATTCCTAATCCTCTCTGTTCTGGCAACAACTAGCATGCTCCTCAAAGACAACATTCCTAATCCTCTCTGTTCTGGCAACAACTAGCATGCTCCTCAAAGACAACATTCCTAATCCTCTCTGTTCTGGCAACAACTAGCATGCTCCTCAAAGACAACATTCCTAATCCTCTCTGTTCTGGCAACAACTAGCATGCTCCTCAAAGACAACATTCCTAATCCTCTCTGTTCTGGCAACAACTAGCATGCTCCTCAAAGACAACATTCCTAATCCTCTCTGTTCTGGCAACAACTAGCATGCTCCTCAAAGACAACATTCCTAATCCTCTCTGTTCTGGCAACAACTAGCATGCTCCTCAAAGACAACATTCCTAATCCTCTCTGTTCTGGCAACAACTAGCATGCTCCTCAAAGACAACATTCCTAATCCTCTCTGTTCTGGCAACAACTAGCATGCTCCTCAAAGACAACATTCCTAATCCTCTCTGTTCTGGCAACAACTAGCATGCTCCTCAAAGACAACATTCCTAATCCTCTCTGTTCTGGCAACAACTAGCATGCTCCTCAAAGACAACATTCCTAATCCTCTCTGTTCTGGCAACAACTAGCATGCTCCTCAAAGACAACATTCCTAATCCTCTCTGTTCTGGCAACAACTAGCATGCTCCTCAAAGACAACATTCCTAATCCTCTCTGTTCTGGCAACAACTAGCATGCTCCTCAAAGACAACATTCCTAATCCTCTCTGTTCTGGCAACAACTAGCATGCTCCTCAAAGACAACATTCCTAATCCTCTCTGTTCTGGCAACAACTAGCATGCTCCTCAAAGACAACATTCCTAATCCTCTCTGTTCTGGCAACAACTAGCATGCTCCTCAAAGACAACATTCCTAATCCTCTCTGTTCTGGCAACAACTAGCATGCTCCTCAAAGACAACATTCCTAATCCTCTCTGTTCTGGCAACAACTAGCATGCTCCTCAAAGACAACATTCCTAATCCTCTCTGTTCTGGCAACAACTAGCATGCTCCTCAAAGACAACATTCCTAATCCTCTCTGTTCTGGCAACAACTAGCATGCTCCTCAAAGACAACATTCCTAATCCTCTCTGTTCTGGCAACAACTAGCATGCTCCTCAAAGACAACATTCCTAATCCTCTCTGTTCTGGCAACAACTAGCATGCTCCTCAAAGACAACATTCCTAATCCTCTCTGTTCTGGCAACAACTAGCATGCTCCTCAAAGACAACATTCCTAATCCTCTCTGTTCTGGCAACAACTAGCATGCTCCTCAAAGACAACATTCCTAATCCTCTCTGTTCTGGCAACAACTAGCATGCTCCTCAAAGACAACATTCCTAATCCTCTCTGTTCTGGCAACAACTAGCATGCTCCTCAAAGACAACATTCCTAATCCTCTCTGTTCTGGCAACAACTAGCATGCTCCTCAAAGACAACATTCCTAATCCTCTCTGTTCTGGCAACAACTAGCATGCTCCTCAAAGACAACATTCCTAATCCTCTCTGTTCTGGCAACAACTAGCATGCTCCTCAAAGACAACATTCCTAATCCTCTCTGTTCTGGCAACAACTAGCATGCTCCTCAAAGACAACATTCCTAATCCTCTCTGTTCTGGCAACAACTAGCATGCTCCTCAAAGACAACATTCCTAATCCTCTCTGTTCTGGCAACAACTAGCATGCTCCTCAAAGACAACATTCCTAATCCTCTCTGTTCTTGCAACATCTAGCATGCTCCTCAAAGACTACATTCCTAATCCTCTCTGTTCTGGCATCAACTAGCATGCTCCTTAAAGACAACATTCCTAATCCTCTATGTTCTGGCAACAACTAGCATGCTCCTCAAAGACTACATTCCCATGGCCTTCCATTTCCTTGTTTCTCATTTAACCAAAGCCCAAGTTATATATAATTATTAATTTATGCTTATGATTCCTTATGTTTAGTAATTACTCTTGAGGTGCATACTTCTATGTTGTATTTAATAACTATGCAACTTTTTTTTACATTTATCAATTGTGTATTAACATGAATTGTTGGTCAAGCAGTCTAAGGTGTCATTCTTTGAATTTACGTAAAAGTTAAAAAAACACATAATGTGGTTTATTTCTTAAAGCATAGAATATTTTTCAGCTTTAAATATTTCTTTGTTTTGCGATATCCTGAATATACAGCCACGTGGATTAAGGTGTCGGTCTCACATTGGATGCAAAAGTAAAAATTTGTAGATTTTTTTTTAGGCTTCCACAGTACTTAGACAAAATTTATTAACGTTTAAATTACAGCGGTAATGAATAGTATCATTTACATTATATTTTTATTATAATGTTCTTATAAATCATGTTGGTCTGTATACATGTAGTTATAAGTGTAAGATCATATCCCATTAATACGTTGCGCTTAAATAATGTAGTACTTATTTGTAAATGAACCAATTATATCAAGTAATATGAACAAAAACCAATAAACAAACTATAATATCATGTTAAATTATGCTTTAATTAATGTATTTTTAGATTTAAAGTTGATAATTTTTCTTAGTTGTCAAGCTAGATATAAAGCAAGGGAATGTTGTTACAAACCATTCAAAAAACATGCATAATAGCAAGTAAAAATTTTTACTTGGCTTTAAACATTAATAGATGTAAAATTAAAACAAAAAATTAACCAGAGTATTATATGCGGTTTATTTTATTACTAAATATCAGCTATATAGTTTCATAAGTTTTATATTTCTAAAGTTAACAGATAAGCTATCAGTTTTATTTATACATTTAATGAATGTAAATGAAAACATAATATTAAATAATTGTTATGCTTATTAAGTTCAGATTTATCTTTAGTTTAAAAATTAACTATATTATTATATTTGAATTTGTAGAACGAGTAAATAAGTTTTAATTTAAATAAAACGTACGATATAGTTTCACGTATGATGCCATATTACTCAAATGGGAATACTTAACTTGTATTTCTAATCTATGTCCAGCACGTATTTTGGTAAGGGTGGATCCAACTATTTATACCTCCGCGTACCCATGGGGGCCTGTGACTTCTCCACACGCTACTACAGCTATGATGACGTGCAGGGCGACACAGAATGGGAACATTTTGACCTCATTGATAACGATTACCAGCTTAAGGTAACAAAAATGGCCATAAAATTAAAATACATTCTTAGAACTAATTTTTTTATCAATCAATTCCAAGTTAACTGTATTGTAAAATGTCTACCATAATCCATTTATCGATTTAATTTTATGGCAAATCTGTAGACTTAATAAAAATTATAATAATTGGATATTAGAAAATAAAAATTATGTGAAAGCTATTAATTTAGTACTTATAAATTACAATATAATTATTTTAATTTTAAAATAAACACTATCTCTGTAATAGAGGAGTTTAAAAAAAACCTGATCTATTATAATCAAACTACAATCAATTACAATATTAATTTAATTCAAGTCAAGGATGATGATACCTTGTATTTAAAAAAAAAATTCCAATATGATTTTGGTTGCTAGGCTCATCCAACGCCTTTTTTAAATTTATTTTTTGATATCACATAAAATAGCACACGAAATTTCAATATTAGTGTTTTTCCTGGTTTTTTTTTTACAATCCGTGAAATTGTTCTTTCATATTTAATAGTCTATGAATAATGAATATATATTTTCTCTAGATCTTTATCTGGGATGTAGTGATCATAGAAAGTGTCTTTTAAAACTTGCGGATATATATTTTTTTGTCAAAATTGATAACAATTTCCTAATTAATTAGGTATAAAATTTACCCTTTGAATGTGATAGCTGCAGTTAACATTAGTTGATATATTCCTTTGTGGAAGTAGTTCTAGTAACTTTTCAAACTGTCAATATAAGTCCATTCATGTGAAAATTATACTTTAAATTTATATGATCTTCAATGGAGATAGGATGTTCTCTAACAATCTCAAGCCAAGGTAACCAATCATCCCCTATTTTATTGAATTGTAAAATATTGAATGCTGTATCCTCCCACCCCTATACAGAGGGGATAAAACGTTTATTATATAGAACTATTTTTCTTTTGTCCGTTTTAAAATTTAAAACGTTAATGCTCAAATTTTGGTTTGGGCATAGTTTGGATTTAGAGTTTAGAATATATTAAAAATAAATTAAGGTTTGGTTATATAGGTCAAAAGGTAAAATACTTTAATAATAGTAATAATAGTAATGATAATATTATAAACTTAATATTTCAAAAGAGTTAAATTAATTTGGTTTATGTTTAGTTCATAAAATGTCATTGAAAATTGTATAGCAATATTACATTATCTACAATTTTCCGAACGATTATCATCAAAATCAATATCCAAATGGTTGCTGAAGATATACAATATCTAAAGTTAATATGTCATACAGACCATCCCACTTACCTTGAAAATGTCCCTCATTCATGTTCGAGAAAGGCTATAACACAGACTGTCCTTGCTCACCGTCATTGTTTAGGTTCCAATCATCAAACGTGCCTCAGAACTGCGAGGTGAGACCATCAAACTCTTCGCCACCCCGTGGTCTGCCCCCTGGTGGATGAAGATTAATGGAACAACCAAGGGAATAGCACATTTAGATGAACAGTACTACCAACCCTGGGCCAATTATTTCCTCAAGTAAGCGTTTGTGTGTCATTCACAATGTGACAGTATAACCTTATAGGAACAGCAAAAAGCTGGGTTTCAATCATCTTAAACACACTGTGTTTAAGATACTTTAAATAATAATATACGTACAATATTGAATATTTACATTACTAGAAATAAATTGAAGCAGACACTTATTTTATCATAGTGAGCTTATTATCAAACTGTGTTATTATGAAATAACTTCATTTTACTCGTTTGTATTATTAAATCATTGACCAATAAAAGCCGGATTATGAATACCATACATTTTTTAAAACGATAGCTATGCGGAAATAATTGGAAACACATGTAAACTCCAACTAAACTAACATAATTTATATAGCTGACTTTTTTAAATGTTTTGTCACGGTGGAATAATAAATACAAAAGGAGATAAGGATTCTTTAAGTACCAGAAACAATTTTTAGAAGTAAAAAAATGTATAACTCATATAACTATAATGGTGATTGTGGGGGTACTGACTAATTTTAAATATATTTCTTTAATTAACTAATTTATTTCTCATAATTTGGCGTGTGATCCTCCGGTTTCTTTTAATGACGTCATAAAAGTTCACAGCACATGCACTAACGGGAAATCTTATTCTTTTATACGTATATTACAAGCCTTACATATTCTATTTTTTATTATTCTTTTTATTTATCAAAAATAACTTAATTTTTTTAGTTTTTATTTTCTAATAATATTACGTAAACGAAATTTTAATTTGCAAAGCTATTCACAGCACTCCAAATTTGGTTTGTGCCCCACAGGTTGCAGCCACTGAACTATATGATTTTCAATTATTCTAAAATAAAAATACATAATACATTATTGTATATATGTGTCGTTTATTTTTAAAATCCATTCCAAATTTATTTTTAATCAACAAATTTCAAACGAAACCTCTTAAATTATGTCCATCCATAGCATATTCACTATTGAAAAACCAATGCCTGTGATGGAAGAATTGTTTGAAAAATTTCACAATTTTTTATAGATTTTATATTTTGATTTCATAAAAAAAATATATATATATAAAATTCAATCACATAACATTTTACCACAAAATTAAACCAATTATTTGCTATCTACTCAGCTAGCTCTATTTGTGTAAAACTCCTAAATTAGTCTACAGATTATAAAATAGATTTACATTTTGGCATGTTTGTGATCAGGAGGGAACCAAAAATAATGGCTGACTTTTTCTTTTGCTCTCTTCTAAGGTACAGAGGTAAATACTAAATAATAGGATATACTTTTCAACGCGAACCTCCCATCCGTGATTCGCCCTGAAATTAATGGTCCAGGAATACCAATAGTTCTGTCATCAGATACATTAAAATCTAATTCTATTTATTCTCAAAAGGATATTAAAACTTTGATGAGGACTTTTAGGGTGTTTCATGTATAACAGAACTCCAGTTTTTTTCCACAAAGTTAATTGAATGCCTTGTGTCGTCCTAAAATTTCTGCAAAAGTGTTTAACTTTAGTCTTAAGAAGATGTACTTGAAAGCTCCTGGAAGCTTTTGGTCGTCGTATAGTGAGAGGGAAAATTATGCCATACCATATTTTTCTCAGATGTTGTAATGATGTAATTTTACTGACGCAACAGTTTGAAATCGATTATAGCTTGAAAGAGTGGATACTCTATTTTTGTTCTTCGAAAGGAAGTTTAAAAGCAGTGTTATTATAACATGGTATAAAGTGTTTTTCAATCCTTGCTGGTAGATCTGAGTTGTTCAAAGAAAAATGTAAAAGCTAACCCTATTTCTCACAAAGTTTAAGGCCTACTACAACTACCACGGAAGAATGAATTATATTAGTTTTAAAATACTAACCATGAGAATTGAACAGAAAGCAGGATACACAAAAATCTATGAATTTTGATTAAATGGGACTGCCGAGTGAAGTTCCAAAACTGGATTAAAAAACAACAGCCAAGTTGGGCTTGTTTAGAACCAAGAAACAATAGTGTTATCAGTTATAGTTTGGTTGACACAAAAATCATTTCTCCTAGCACATGTTAAAAATAATTTAGACTTATGAAGCAGCTTGTAAAATCTTTTCTCAAATAGATATAATATTTTAATTATCTACGTGAGAAATTCCCGGAATTGTTGGATGACTTATTAAAATAAGGAATTTTTGTTGGGCAGACATATAAATATTCCCAAAAGTCAGTGAAACACTAAAACTTTTGGAATAGAAGCTTGAAATGGTTTTAAGTGAGTTCCCAAGAAGATCTATGGGAACTAAAATGATACCATGTACAAATAAAGTTATAAAACCTTTTAGAAAATTCAAAGTATTAGATTGCTCAGTGAGTTTGAAGGTGCACGTTATGAACTCTATTTTGGACACCTTTCCTAACAACCCTGAGGGTTTTAGTGAGGAACAAGGGGAAATATTCCACCAAGACATAAATAGGATGGAGCGGTGACATCACATTTATGTTGGACGATGTGCAGAGATGATTCAAAAGCTGTATATATGGCGGGTGGTGAACAATTAGACGATCTTTGTTGAGCAAACTTAAGTGGAGGTCTCCTGAGTGACATTAACTTCAAAAAGTGATAAAGTAAAAAATGCAGTCTTAGTTTATTTAGAGAGTTAATATTTTCTTTTCACTTAAAGTGTTGATTGAAAAGTCACTAATCGTCTAGTTATTTTGGTCACACCCAATTGAATGAAAACTACTAAACGGGCCTTTGAAGTAAAATAAATAGCAATGGAAGGACAGCTAAATAACATTTTAAAATGATTCTTTTTTCATTTTTTATATAGATATGTATGTTTTAACTTCTTACCAGAATACTATTTTGATATATATCACATCCATTCTGCGGAAAACTTCTACGTATAGGAGATAAACTTTAATCATATTTGAGATCACTATATCTTTTATATTAGCCTAAACATTTTTAACAAACATCAGGGACTTTTTTTTTGCAGGCATGTGGAATACACATTTATTTATAATTATGACAAACTTTTGTAAATTTATATACATTGAAATTCTCATTGTAATTGAATATATTTTTTTATAAAACATTGTTTTAATGGAAGTTAGTATTTATAAAATATTATTTATAGATACTTTGATGCCTTCGCCCGTCAGAATATCTCCTTCTGGGGAGTGAACCCTCAAAATGAGCCAAGCCAAGGATACAACTACGCATCCAGCATACCTGTGATGGGCTGGAGCCCAGAAGCTTATACAGAGTGGGTTGCTAACTATCTTGGACCTACTCTCGAAAAGGGAGGATATGGTAACTTGAAACTGATGATTCTTGACGACAACAGGATGTGGCTTCCTAACTGGGTCAACACGGTGAGATGTCAAACAAACTATTTACAATTTACAGGACAAAGATTGTAAATGGTAGGTCGTAGTTTTAAAATGATAGATATTTTAGGTCGTGGTAGCTACTATTTATTTGAGCAAGTTCTGAATCATATGGATCCAACCAGTTTTTGTGATAGCTATCTGAATATTAAACTTAATACACTTAATAACCAAAATAGTAACTCCAGCTTACATTGGCTTATAAGTTCCTATAAATAAAATTATTTAATGGAAATTAACTTTATAAATGTTTTATTATTTATTAAATAGCACAGCGTCTTACTACCTGTTCGGGCTATACGCTTTAAGTACTAACTACGCTACTGGGCTAGGAATTAGGAAGGTTGGATTTAGAGGAAGTGAGCCCTCATTTACTAATTTGACCTCATGGACCATATTAATTCGTCCAAACTTTCTATTTCACACAGACCTAGGACTTTCATAATCTTTAATGCCTGTAGTATTTAAAAAATATAAGTTTAGATTACTAATTTTTGTTTGCTCAGCCCACCTTCGATAATCAGGTGGGGTGACGTTATTACATCATGGGAACGAACTTCAAGAGACTAAATTCTCAACTATTATGAATGAATATGAGTTCGTAAACTAGTGTAGTATTCACATAAGATTCGGACTCAGCATACAAAATATCAATGAACAAAGTATCTATGAACACGTTATATTTGGCCATGTTTTCAAGATATAATGATGATTTATTTCGGTAACTTTTATAAGAGATTGGACTACTTTAACTAATCCTTTTTAACATTTATAACAATTATTCTTGTTATATTTCATACAACATTAGTCTCTATTGTGTAAAGACATACATAACTACATATAATTGTATAATATATATTACTCTTTATATTCCGTTCACAATATATTATATTATTAATCCAAATTAATAAATGACATAATTAAATTTGATGTATGGATAGTATTTTATTCAGCTGTAATTTATTTAAAACGTATTTCCCATTATAGTATAAAAATAAACATTTTATTTAATTTAGATTTCTAATTCATTACCTATTCATGTTTTGTTTACCCCCATTAATAAAGACTTATTTTCGTTTACAAACCATCAGTAGAGTTTGGTTCTATCAAAAATTTGAGAGTGCACGTCTTTTCGCCTTAAAATATGACTCGTGCACCTCTAAATGAAATTACCTCAAGTCCAATTAAGAATATGATTATTATAATTACATTCTTGATTTAATGGGCAAAATGCAGCAAAATCTATTTCTTTACTAGATGTCCTGTAAGTTTCATTTTCAACCCTTTGGAATATTGAGACAAATTCTTGTACACAGAGCTCACAAAATATTATTTCATATTTTCTTTTATAATATTTTGATTTAAATAACATATTTTCTGATAGCTTAGTGAATGAAATTAACACAAAACATTAATCTTAATATTAAAACATAGAATCTAGTAAATATAGTATCAAACAGTAAAATAAATTAATGTGATCCAAAATATCGTGATTTGCTTCAACCATGGAATAGTGAATTTGGTAGAAAACATAACTAAAGATGCTGTTGGGTGAGGGGAATACCCAATCAAGACTTGCACCTGAGATCACTCAAAATGCCATAAGATACCATGGAAAGTTTTTCAGGAAAATATCTTACCTTGACACTTAAAATAAAATTGTTGAATATATTCTAAATATTTATAATACAAAATGTTTAGGTGCTGGCAAATGAGAAAACCAACAAATATTCTTCTGGGATTGCCATTCATTGGTACACAGACAGTTCTTCATCAGATGTTGCTCTCCGTCAAGCCCATGAAGCCCAGCCTGACAAGTATCTGATGTATACTGAAGCCTGCAATCGTGAGTATACACCAAAAACAGAAACATCATATATGTTCTAAAAGATATTAAAAAAATAATGTGGTTTCTACAACTATTTGATTTTACTTATTGTGTATTAATTACGTACGTGAATCTGCATTCCACCGAATCGAAAGATTTAAAAAAAAATTGATTAAATAATTGATACCTTAGATATTTAATCACCCATTTATTGTGAGTAATCTTAAAGTGTAAATTATAAATCCTTTTCTATCCTTCTATAAAAATCAAATCAATAAAAAAATTAAAACATAATAGTCTATATACCATATTTTCGTTTTATTTCAGTTGTCAGGGTTACCAGAGAAGATCTTGGGGACTGGGAGGTTGGAGAAAGATATGCCAATAGTATGTTGCAGGTGAGATTCCATGTCTTAAACTCTCAATGAATGTATACAGAGTGTGCTGGTCACAATTTGATATGTAACATTTAACCATTTATAAGCAAAGCAATAAGAATTAGTTAGCTACCCACTTCAGTGGTTGCATGGTCCAAGGAATCTCCCTCGCAATACACTTGACTGTCAATTATGGTAAGATCGGTGTTAAGAGTCCCAGTCAGGCTATATTAATAAATGTTTTTCTACTCTCCCTCCAAGACAATATGGGTGAACTTCCTTTGAATACAACCTTCCTACTCCCTAACACATTACAGTAATAAGTACATATGCCAATAGTTTTAGTAGAAAATAAGACGTGGTGCTAAGCTAAAACATAATTGGCAGGTTGGTTGCTTTTCTTAACTTTCTTTGATGAGGAAATAAGAAAGGATCAATATTCACGCCATCTTAGTATAATTGATATGGAATAGTGAACTAAATATGAAAGGGAGCTTTGGAATATATGAATGACATGAAGCGTTGATCTTAAAGATATTAATTAACAAATTATAATATTAAACTATGAAAATTAGTAAATAAAATCTTGTTTTTTATATAATCGGTGAAATAATAGAGTCTAGAATATATTATGGTGTAACAGTCAACTAATACGGTTTATTAATACTGGCTAGCCTGAATTTGAAAATATACATTTTGGGAACATCTAATGTAGTCTAGTCATAGCAAAGATATTAGTTTTTAGATGTGGTATTATAATTTCAGGCATTCAATAACTGGGTAGTGGGCTGGACCGATTGGAACATGGCTCTAAATGAAGATGGTGGTCCGGCCACATTCAATGACAACCCCACCATCTGGGGATACAACGCCGCGATTATCGTGAACGCCACAGCGGATGAATTCTACAAGCAGCCGCCATATTACTTCCAGGCTCACTACTCCATGTTTGTCCCTCCAGGCTCTGTACACATTCAACTTACCTACCCCAACCCAGGTGGTCTTCTGCACGTGGCCTTTCTTACACCAGAGAACAACGTTGTAGTCATACTTTACAATGGGTAAATAATATTTAACTTTTTATAGGATGGTACTATATATTAAAAAAGGTTTATTTTAATATTAGAGTATATAATTTTATTTATAACTAGTTTTCTTTATTGAAAATTGGATAACTTCTCCCACACGTATCTCAGGCGTGATTTTGAAGGAAATAAACTCAGGAAAAAATATATTGTCATGTATCATAAAACGCAAAGTGGTGATTTATTGGAATAATAAGTTTTATTAACTTTATTATTTGTTAATACGTTATGTCTCTGAACATGATTTGAAAGCCGTGTAAACGGTGGTAATATAATATTTTTAAAGGGGATACTTTTTTCCGTATCTACATCCACCTATTATTTAAACTAACGATTAGCATAATCTATACCAGTAGCATGAATATAGCTGTATCACTCATATTAATATATATTACAGTATAAAAAATTTAAGAGCTCATAATGTAAATAGTGAACAATTATTTTTACGCAGATACAAAATGATTAAGGCAATAGTAACAATTTTTAGGGCTGGTTGAAGAAGCAATAATTAATTAGTGCCTTGATCACAGATTTGGTTAAAATGGTTAGAGTAAAATTAGACTTGTTTCCATTTCGATTATTTGACTAACTGGAAATTATATTTTTTAATTTACACTTAACCCTATGTCTTTAATGGTTCAGTGTATTTTTTTTAATATTACATTATTAATAATATAAAATTTATCATACACATAATAATGGAGTCTAGAGTAAAACTATTGTACCATTTCCTACTACTACTACTACTACTATTTAAATTAGAAAACTTAACATTTCAATTTCACAATAGATTTATTTAGTAGACATAGAAAAATGGTTACATTTTACAAGTTTTACAAATAGGCAGAAAATGATAGCGTATTAACTCTCTTCTCAAGTTAAATATCCTTGAGTGATTACTTGATTACTGGCAGTGACCTGGGCAACACAGTGACCAGTCAAGAGGCAGTAGAATTTCTAAAAGGAGAGTAATATAAGGATTAGTTAAAGCAAATATAGAACAATTTTACAGTATAACATTTACACAGTCTCACTCGACAAGGTTTAGTGTTACTAATACAGTTGAATAGTAGGCTGGTGGATCCAGCTGGATGATGGCTAAGGGCCAGAAGTCATTAAAGTACTAAGGCAGGACATTTTCCCTATACGGTACTACCATGCATTCAATAGTACATCAACCTAATTTTGAACAATCACCAAATTTGAGAACTTATTTACTGGGTAAAACAAAATATAATTTGCGCGGACCCCACTATGACAAACAGTCACTTTCCACGGGTTGCGCACCCAAACTAATACCTATAATGAACATTGACTGCTTAGTCAAACCTCTATGATTTACTACTGCACTGCGTAAGGCAGAAGAAAGAAACAGACTTCCTGGCGATAACCATCAATAACAAAGTACTGATGCACATGACCTTTAGGGTGTCATGAACTATATTACCTTTTAAAGATTTATAGGAACTTGTGATTTAGTGTACATTTACCACACTAAAATTCACATTTTCCAAGTGAGAGGCACGGACGTTAGGACCGTGTCCAAAAATACAATAATGCACTCAGCATTTGACTTTATGAGTCATTTAAATTTCACATGTCCATTGGACTGAAAAGCGAAATATAGCCAAGGTACTTCTAGCATAACGAAGTTAGCTAGTTTTGAATAAGCTACTTGGTCTAACAAAATAGGACAGAATTTATAATGCACTCAGCATTTGACTTTATGAGTCATTTAAATTTTACATGTCCATTGGACTGAAAAGCGAAATATAGCCAAGGTACTTCTAGCATAACGAAGTTAGCTAGTTTTGAATAAGCTACTTGGTCTAACAAAATAGGACAAAATTTATAATGCACTCAGCATTTGACTTTATGAGTCATTTAAATTTTACATGTCCATTGGACTGAAAAGCGAAATATAGCCAAGGTACTTCTAGCATAACGAAGTTAGCTAGTTTTGAATAAGCTACTTGGTCTAACAAAATAGGACAAAATTTATAATGCACTCAGCATTTGACTTTATGAGTCATTTAAATTTTACATGTCCATTGGACTGAAAAGCGAAATATAGCCAAGGTACTTCTAGCATAACGAAGTTAGCTAGTTTTGAATAAGCTACTTGGTCTAACAAAATAGGACAAAATTTATAATGCACTCAGCATTTGACTTTATGAGTCATTTAAATTTTACATGTCCATTGGACTGAAAAGCGAAAGATAGCCAAGGTACTTCTAGCATAACGAAGTTAGCTAGTTTTGAGTAAGCTACTTGGTCTAACGAAATAGAACAAAATTAATAATGCACTTAGCAATTGACTTTAAGAGTCCTTAACATTTGACTTGGCAATCAGACAGACAGGTGAAATACTTCTAGCGTTAGCTAGTTCTGAAGAATAAACAAATCTAATAAAGAGAAACATTTCTCTTGCAAAATTAAAAGGCCTTCCAAAAACTATTTACAACATATTAAATAAATAAAGTATCTTCCTACTTCATGCTTGTGGCTAAACGACCCGGCTGGATACTGGTACCCTGGTTAAGTAGTCCTGGTGTCCAGCTCGTTGATCCCGACGATTGATTCAGCGCCGTCGATGCTAGGGCGGTGAATCCGTCGCCACAAACTCCATGGTCCTTCTTGGTGTTTTCCTCGCCGGCAGCGCTTCGTCCTAGTTCCTGAGCTGATACAAGGTGTTGTGCATTAAGGTGCTCAAGGCGCTTACTCTTATATAGCGACAAATCAGATATGAACATAAAAGGGAAAACGGATAACGAATCATGAAGCAGAGGTAAAATAAGGGAGAACGAATGATAGGGCAAAGAGACGGGGTTTTAGAAAAAAGATGAGCTTCTTCAGTCGACCACCAGAGACGCATGGTCGAGCTGCGCTATGGCACAGTGCGTCTTTCACTTTGGTCCTTTTCTTCTCAACTGCGTGAGCCGAAGTTGAACCACGTGGAGCAGCCATTATAGAAGTTCTGTTTTTGTGAAATGAGTAAATGAGATCTGACGGCATCTTTCCTTGGGTGAGTTTTATACACATATATTCTGTATTGTAATGTATCAGTATTAATTTAGTTATTTGATTTTCACAGTTTGTTTTACGAGAAGACATGATATAGAAGTATATTATTTAAATTATATTAACAGCCACATGGTTAGTTGTAAGTTTTGGGTAGTTTTCTTTTAAATAACTAGGGCCCATATTCACAAATCTTATTCTTCATAATAATAATCTAATCTTCATAACTTTAATAAGATTAGTCTTGTTTTGTGATATCTAGAACCGCAATTATAAAAATGTAAATTAATTTTTGACTAATCCACGTTTTTTTGAACGTAGGCCAATACGCCCTTTTTTTTTTATTAGAGTACAACTTTGAGGTAGTTTATCTTTTAATATCTCCATGTAGCCCCAACGTGGCACCCAATTACACGAATATTGATAAATAGTTAGATTTTTTCCTTGTAGGTGATCAATCAACCTGATTGACACGCTACACTATTTTGTATTTAATTTATAACCCAATCAGTATTTCTTATGATACTCTAAAAAATAATAAAGCCTTCCCTCTTTTATTTAAGTTATTCTCTTAAGAGTATATTTCAGTTTAATAAAATCAATAAATATTATTCATAAAACGTTTAAGCATAATCCTAAATGGTAGAATTTCAACCAATATCTATACCAAACCTATGCGCATTATCACTATTGAAATGCTTTATCAAAATTTAACCAACACTTTTAACAAAGTTATTAGAATTTAACTAGCTAAACGAGTTTCAATAATAATATTGTTTGAACATTTATATAATGTTCTTCCCTTTATTACCAACAACATATTTTATTATTTATTTACTCATCAATTCATGATACTTCGTGTATAAATTTTTAAATTTGCCACCATTCTAAATATATAATTAATGTACTTTTAATTTTATATTTTATAGTTTCTTTGTCACAATATTCATCTTTATTTTTATTTATTTATAACTAATTTCTTGCAGTCAATATGGAAAGTTCTGAATCTTCTTGAACCACAAACTATTCAGCTCAGCCACAGTAGAACCTTAATATTTCACTGTCTGTAAATAGTTTTGCTCTTAGAGTAGATACTTATTTTCTTGAACATCGAAATTTAAATTATTTTTTCTGGCATTGATTTATCCAATGAATAATTTCATAGTTTTTATTTGTAGATACTTATTTAAATAGGACGGTCACCATATTAAATAATATATAATATTATAATAAGAGATATAAATAATTCATCAATGTTATTGTTTTTCATTGTATCTAGTAGAATAGTAATTTTACAGTACATACAATTTGTAAACTGGATTATAATTTGTCGTATTTATCATATTTGTTAAAAGAGAACTGTTATAACGGGTATTTTACTTTTTAAGTAACCGTATTAATGTAGCTTAGTAATTATATATATATATATACAGACTTCAAAAACTACATCACATACATCACCTATATGTACATTTATAACATGTGTATCAGTTTATTTATATTCACAAAAGCAAACACATTTTAAAACACGTAAGCAATAGCCACATACATCTATCAGCAGAATGTATTATGAAGATCGTACTGTCTTTCTTATCCTAGCAACATAAATATATTTCTGGCAGTTGTTACCTTCTAAAAGGGCAGAATATTGAAGAAAGATTTTCGTTATAATTTTTATAGTAAAAAAAGATATTCTGCCAGAAATTGAAACAGAATAAATTCCTAAATCTTGTTATTCGGTTCCTCCTAGTATTGCCACGTATAAAATATTAATCTATTCTTCTTTCTTGTAGAAACCTCAGGGGCAGAGACTTCATAGTTCATTAAAATTACAACAGTTCTTAGAAGCGTGGAGATATGCAAAGAGTGAACTGTTTTAATTCGAATGTTTTTATAGTCTCGACCTTCTTATTACAAACGTTCGTTTTTCTCTCTGCTCATAATGTGTGATTTATCTGAATCAAGGGTGGTGATAATGTTGATAAATATTATTATGTTTCAGCAACGATCAAGATATCCCGACAGTGATCAGTGATCCTGAAAGAGGCAACATATCAATAAATGTGGAAGCAAGAAGTATCAACACGATCGTTTACAAGTGAACTCAATGTGCTGGATATATATTTAATCTGTAAATCTAATTAATTACTAGCCTTTCAAAATAGACTGTCAACATCGTTGTATGAAGCTGTAATTATTCATTAAATACACAAATCAAAATATGAAACGGCTGTTTTAATTTCATCCATGCTAATAAAATGAAATATTGGTTTGTGTGTCTCCCATGAGCATTGCGCAATAACCACTGCACACAAAATATATATAAGTATCCCTGTGCATGAACGTGTGGCCCTCGAAGCAGTATTTTTTAAATTTGAATTAGATTTTTTCTAAATCAATTAAAAACTGTAACGTAGAAGATAAAGTGAAGATTTTTTTTTATCTTTGTCTAGATCAAAGAAAACTGTTGCCAGATATTGCCACCCAATCCATTGCATGATAGCCTGGGGCAACTATGGGCACTTCTGCTACTAATAAATATAATTATAACATTACAAACCTTTATTTTAACTTAATTCTAACAGTGTGTGGAAAGTTGTGGAAAGATTATGTGTAACCAATCTCTCTACCTCAATCTATATCTACCTTGCTAATCTTCACATGAGTGTATCTATCTATTTGGGTGACACAGCTGCTTTCTTACCCGCCTAGTTTCTGTCGGAGACAGGGTAACTGGCCTCGGAACCTCCAGACAAAGGACTGAACCCTAGGGGCTGAGGTAAGAGTCTGGGACACTAGGGGTCCTTGTTGATACCCTCCACGGGTGGCTAAAGCTGCTAGAATATTAAGGAATATTCCTTGTGAGACTGTTGATATGTTATGAAAAATAAGTTTTGAGGTCTAGACAAAAACATATAAAACTACGTTAACAACACATTCAGCGATTTACAACATATCACATAAGAATATGCCTGTTCAAAAAAATAATAAAATAATTAGGTGAAACAAGATGAAAGTTAAAATAGGATAATAGTTTCCTACAATTACGATCCGTGACGTCAGTAATATACAGCGAGTGAAGTTGCCGTGACGACCGTCAATAATATATTGATACATAAATAAATATATAGTTCAAAATTATTTTAGTGAATGAACGTATATGAGTTTGTTCAAATGTGAATATCATAATATAATCCTTTTATTTTATAAATCCAAAAGTGACGTTAGTTGAATTTGATCCTAAGCAAACAAGCAAAATACCAATATTATTATTATTAGCACCGCGTCTTACTACCCGTTCGGGTTATACGAACCTACGCTAATGTGTAATGGTAGGGTGGTTGTGAGATGAAATGGAGGACCTACAGCTTAACGTGGAATCCGAACCACGGTGGAGTACGGTGGAGGCCTGGCATTCCCCACATTCACAAGATGTCTTGTCAGAGGTGAAGGAAGGGTTTGGTAGTCAGATAAATCTGTTCCGGGACCGAGGATTGAACCCCAGCTGCCAGCACAGAAGCCTGAAACATTACCCCTAGACCGCCAGGTCCCCAAAAATACCAATAACTGTGAGAAATCCAACCTAAAACTGCAGTAAAAGAGTAGGGATCTCACAGTCCACATTCGTGTAGGCTATAAACCCATGTACATCGTCCCTATCCACACGTACTCCGGAGGGTTAAGGATAGGGATGTGGTATCGAAAGAAAAATATCCATACATTAACTCATTAAGAGTATCGTAATAAAAATATCTATACCATACTAGTATCGAAAGAAAAGTATCGATAACAGTAACGGTGTCAATATTTTAATATTGATCCTTTGTATCTAGTATTAATAACCTCTTTCCCACTTCGATGTCCGCGTGATCTTAAACGCTAATCTTGTGTTGGACTAGACTGTCAAAGACAGGTTGACGGGGTTTAGATTCCAGTCGGGTGGTTTTCCCTAAATGGTTTCCCGCTCTCTCACCACGCAAATGCGGGCACTTTTAATCTAATTTAAGCCTTTCTAATCCCTAACCTATCAGTGTAATTAGTACATAGACGTATAGACAGGACAGGTAGTGAGACGTGATGTTACGAAAAAATCTCAATTTTTTTATTCATCATTGTATTTTAATATTTATTTAAGCAATTAAAACTACAATGGTTTTAATACTATAAACAAATTTTACAATATGATTTTCGCTATCTAATTTTTTTTTAGGTATCGCGTTTTACTACCCGTGCGGTTTATACTCTTAAGTACTAATTACGTTAATAGGCTAGTTATCGGGTAGGTTGAATCTAGAGAAAGTTAGCTCAAATTTACGTGGAGGGTGAGTGGGAAGCCATTTCGGAAAAAACCACCCTCAGTTCACCCGACCGAGATTTTAACCTTAATCTCCACGTCCTCGGCAGTCTAGCTCAGCATGAAACTAGCACGTTAGCTAGCTACGTGACAGAAGCGGGTATCAACTTATTAAAAAAACTTTCATAATTTATTTTTGGGAGGTGCAAATTTTTTAACTACATTACTCATTTATGTAGGCTACTCTATCAAGATAGATTATTAACTACTGACAAACAACAGAAGAATGGACGCCATGTCCTGCTTCATCTGCACATAACCGGAGCAACTTGAGTAGACTGAGTTCATTGTGATCCTACAAAAGCTTATTTTGTTTAATTTGTGATGACCTTGATCATTGATAAAGGAAGGGGGTGTTGAGTAGACTAGTCTCCACTCTTCTGTCAACCAGTCAGGGCTGTACTGATAAAGGAAGGGGGTGTTAAGTAGACTAGTCTCCACTCTTCTGTCAACCAGTCAGGGCTGTACTGATAAAGGAAGGGGGTGTTAAGTAGACTAATCTCCACTCTTCTGTCAACCAGTCAGGGCTGTACTGATAAACAAATGAAAGAACCTCAATGCATTATGATAAGCTAAAATAAATTGAGAAAATGAGTGAGGATTTAGAAATAGTGTCATTTGTTCTTTCTTCACAGTCCACCCTGATAAAAATTTATGAGTGAAGATAGCAAAAAAAATGTGTCTTTCTATACCATTTCGATACCAGTAAAAGTATCGAGTAAAAAATAAAAGTATCTAAAGGAGAATACCGATTTTAGTAAAGTATCGATACTTTTTTCACTTCCATAGTTAAGGAGTCATCGTCCTTTACAGCTTTATATATTCTTAGAGGTCACATATGCTAATGAGTTTTTAGAACTTATTACGAAACATAAACTATTTAAATATAGGTTAATTATGGATGATCCCTAACTCTTTAGCGTGAAGTTTTTAAAGAAATCTTTGTTATTAAATAAATTATTATTAAAGAACGATGTTATATGAAAATTACAACACCCTTGATTTAAAGTAAAAACTACAATCCTTAAAAGTCAACATCATAAATTATTTCTAAATCATGTGATTATAAAACTTTATTATGAATCTGTCCACGTGAAAATATGCCGTAAATATATAATGTAATAAAAATATTTAAGATATTACCATGTTCATAAACTAGGTTCCTCTTGCATTATTAATTGGTATTACAAGTTTAAAGTTATAATAACAATTTACATTTATATAAATTTGTAGCGTGTCAATCAAATTGATTGAACACCTACAAGTAAAAAGTTCACTATTTATGTAATTGGGTGCAACGTTGGAATTATATCAAGATATTGAAGATAAAATACCTCAAATTTTTACTCTCTCGTATACTGAAACTACGTATTGCCCTACGTTCAAACACGTGGTTAGTCAAAAAATAATTGTCTTTTGATAATTGAATGGTGCATTTCCAAAACGTTGTAAATGCCACATATAGGTGAAATACGTTTTATAACGGAAATGGGTTGTAAATGCCATGCTTCACACTGTGGAATATTCGTGTCAAGATAGTGATGATCCTAGTGGTAGAAAATTTAAGTTGAACTGTTGTGCAAGTCATAACGTTGTAACAGCTAAGGTGCAATTCGATAGGCAACGTAGGCCAGTTGCTTTGTAATATTGACTAGTGACAACAGCTCTGTATGTTTGTTGTTTATTTGAGCTGCGTTCTTTCATTGTTTTTTTGATTTTGATTTTTATTGCTATGAGTTCTAATGTAAGTCAACCTTCTAAGAAAAAAAGAAGATGTGAAGATAACTGGTTTAAAAATAAAGTGAAAAAACAAAGAAATTCGGGTAGTGAATATGTATCTCCAAAAACTTTAAAGATAGTCAAAATGAAAAATTCTCCAACTGAGGTGACTCCAAGAAGGGTTCAACTGTTGGAGGAGAAGATATTGGCTGGTAAAATGGATAGTTCAGATCAAAGAGGAGGGTCACGAAGGACTCTTAATAACATTGAGTGGACAGATAAAATTGTGGAGCACATTAAGAGCTTTCCCACCATTGAAAGCCACTATGCAAGGAAAATATATCCAAACAAGCTCTTCTTATCCCCA
>CABFOW010002693.1:0-23994 GCA_902141385.1 Timema californicum | reverse complement strand
AATTTTGTATTAGTTCTAAAGGATGTTAATGTACTATTGAATGCTCTGGTAGTACCGTAAGGGAACATGTCCGGCCATAGTACCTTAATGACGCCTGGCCCTTAGCCATCAATCAGCAGGATTCACCAGCCAATTATCCAAAAAAATTAGTGGATCCCTGTTAATATTCAACCCTGCCAAGTGAGACTGTATAAATGGTATCTTATAAATTTGCTCTATATTTTGCTTTAACTAATTCTCAAATTACTCTCCTTTTAGAAATTCTACAGCCTCTTGCCTGGCCACTGTACTGCCCAGGTAGCCACAAGTAATCAAGTAATCCCTCAAGTTTATTTGCCTTGTGAAGAAATTTAATACTCTATAATTTTCTATCTTATTGTAAAACTTGTACTTTTCTTATGCATTTATTGTTTACTAAATAAAACTATATTGTCAAATTGATATGTTCAGTTTTCTAATTTAGTACAAATGTACTGTGTGAATTACAGTGCAAATTATATGTTGGTTGTGATAAGTTAACACAATCTCTGTCTGAATCAGTCGTTGAATGATCTAAATCATTCTTATTATTACCGCGTCTTACTAACCGTTCAGGTTATACGCACTTACGCTAATGTGTAATAGTAGGGTGATTGGGAGATGAAATGGAGAACCAACAGTTTAACGTGGGATCCGAACTATGGTGGAGTCCTGGAATACCACACATTCACAAGTTATGATTAATAGCCTACACGTCTTGTCAGAGGGGAAGGAAGGGTTTAGTAATCTCATAAATCTGTGCTGGGACCAAGGATTGAACCCCGGACCCCAACGCAGAAGTCCGACATCTTACCCCTAGACCACCAGTTCACCGATATGTAAAGAATCATTCTCGTGTTATATTATATATATGATGACGTAGGGATCAGGGTTAGAGTCCCGGCTGATTTTAGTGAGGGTGTTTTAATATAAACTCTTTACTACTCTTCATTTAAGTCATTGAAGGTACAGTACAATTCTAAAAAAATCAGTATTTATTATCTCTAATCCATTAGAGTTATTAATGGATGCGTATAAATAAAACTGATATTTTTAAGCGTAAATAAAACCAAATAAACACGAAGCTTGTTAGAGCTAACATTTTTTATTTAAAATAATGGTTTCTTTGTACTTACCAAGGATATTAAAGTATAAAATCCTATGTAAAGTACTTAGGTTTGATATTACATAATCTACAAAGTCAGTCAACGTCAATAGATCTTTATTTAGTACTTTATTATGCAAAATATAATACTAATTTCTATATTTGGTTGATAATACCACAAGGTAAATTTTTTATTACTTGTAATCTTATATTCATATTTTTAACATTCAGTGAATTAAACGTGCCAAAATCAAATTTTAAGGATTTTAAGTTTTAAGGAATATGAGTGTATATATATATATATATTTGTATTATATATATTTGTATAATATAATATATATATGTATAATATATATACATGTATAATATATATATGTATAATATATATATATTTGTATAATATATATATATTTGTATAANACGGGAGTGGACCGGCGAGTCCAGTGTTCGTGTGGCGAGTGCCGGGGTAGTGTGTACGGCACGGGAGTGGACCGGCGAGTCCAGTGTTCGTGTGGCGCGTGCCGGGGTAGTGTGTACGGCACGGGAGTGGACCAGCGAGTCCGGCGTTTGTGTATTGCGGGTCATCGCCATGTATCGTGTGTGAGACAAGTGACTTTTGTTATTATTGTAGACTACTGTGTGAATGAACATTTTTGTGACTGTCTTTTAAATATTTGAATAGTTATTAAGTATTTTATAGTTGTTAATTTGTTTATTCAATTTACTTATATCTCTATGTGCTTTATTAGTTTATTAAGTTACATACTTGATTAAGGCTCTTTTTATTATACTTAATTACTTGTTTAGTTACAATTAATTTAGATATACAGATAATCAGTGTGTGTATGTAAGTGGTAATTTTAATAATTAAAACTTTGAATATTCCGTGGGCATTTTCATTCGTGTTTGGTCGGCGGCATACCCCAAAATCTCTAAAAGAACTGGTGGTTCACACGTCCACGTGTGAACGGCCTGTGACCCTCCCAGGTCACGTGCCCCCCACGTTACAATATATACATATATTTGTATAATATATTTTTATATAGAAATATATTTATACATAAATATGTTTATATATATAAACATATTTTAATATATATACAGATCTTAATTGTATATACAATATACAAATAAACTTCTATTTGGTGGCATTAATAACAACATTTTTAATTGGACGGTGACCTAGTGGTCTAGGGGTAAGGTGTCGGATTTTTGTTCTGGGGGTCCGGGTTTCAATCCTTGATCCCGGCATAGATTAACATATGAATGCACTACAAATATTTATGACATATCGTAGGATATTTTATTTTCCCTTTTACTCCCATACATCGCGCGAGCCAGGAGCTGATTTGGGCTTGCTATGATGCATACTCTTATAGCCACCCTTAGCGAGGATTTATTTATGAAATGCGTATTACTACCCTTACGGGATTCCAGTAAATATGTATGATGAATAAGATAACATTTAAATAAGTATACCCACATTTTCATGAAGTTATACGGGAAAATTATCATAGAAATATCACAGTTAATAGACTTAGCTGACTCCCCTTATCAACCCTAGTCACAGGAAAACTAAACCAGACCCAGTTGACGACCTTGGTTGTTATATCTATGATTATATGTTTAGAAAATACATACAATATATTTTTGCTCCCTATATTAAAAAAAATATCATTGTGAAGTCATGTCAAACGTAACCGTTGAATAACACCATTATTATTTGATTTAGTAATTTGAGAAAGTATTGGTGACCTGGTGGTCTAGGGGTGAGGTGTCAGACTTCTGTGTTGGGGGTCAAGGGTTCAATCCTCGGTCCCGGCACAGATTTATCTGATTACCAAACTCTTCCTTCACCTCTGACAATACATCTTGTGAATGTGGGGAATGCCAGGCCTCCACCGTGGTTCGGATTCCACGTTAAGCTGCAGCTCCTTCATTTCATCTCACAATCACCCTATCATTACACATTAGCGTAAGTGCGTATAACCTGAACTGGTAGTAAGACGCGTAGCTAATAATAATAATAATAAGAAGAAGAAAGTATTTTTAGTGATTTTTATAAAAGTTATGTATCCATTCGTATGAAGGGCAACCATAACTTAACACAATAGGGCTATAATAAGGTTGTCATTAGCCCAATAAATAACTCAATGGTGTAGTGGTCAGTGACCTGGCAACGATTCTAGTGGTCCGTGGTTTTTTCCCAGCTGATACCTTGGGTATTTCCCGTAAGCGGAATTATCCCAAAGGTCACAAGAATATAATAACATAGGCTTAAGTAAGGCTAAGACTCACATCAGTTCCACATCTTCATCATCACTATCATCACATCATCTCAATGCGGGTAGTAAGTGGAACCAATCTGATATGGTGTACTCTTGGCAAAGTTCTGTGTCACTATAGAGGCTAATAGTCTGCACATAAGGTGACCTAACCCAGATATTTTTTTCCTCTCAGACATATATGCCATAGGCTAAAAAATAATAAATAACAGACACAACAATAAAAAGCTTGTGTAGTTAAAGAAGGAGGGGGGAGGGTGTGGTGGTGTTTGAGGACTATTATTAATTTTTGTAATTCTTCTTACTTCCTATTATGGCTATCCTAGTATTTTAAACTAATGGGGAGAGGAATAGATAGGGTAGTTTTTAATAGATATTCTCTGACAGTAAAATATTTCGTAAGTAAATCGAATGTCTTAATTTACTATAGTATTATATATTTAATAGAAAAATACGGAATATAATATTATAATATAACAAAACGTTTTCTAGATTTGCTATTTCGTGTTTTAGTCATAGCCACTTTGATATATTAAACTGTTACATTCTAAACTTTGAAAAGTATTAAATATTTAAACAAATAAAATCAATATACTTTTATAAACACTTTACTAAGATATTGATAAATAATAGATATAGTGACAGAAATAAAGTCAACTTCATAAAGAATTGTTATATATACATCCTATATATTATTTATCTTGTCAACATCCCATTTTCTCAACTAATACAAAGACTACAGCGATGAATAAGGTATCAGTGGAAGGGATTTCTATCGACTTCTAATATAGTAAACTCAGTTTACGTTAAAACACGTTGTTTGTCTAAAATTTAAGTAAAAGAAAAATCTACCAATATTTTTGTATCAATTACCGAAAATAAACTCTCTTTTTACTATTTTGTGTATACATTTCGTTGAGTATTTAATTTCAACAACCCAACAAAATATTAATTATTTTTGAGGGGGGGGGGATGTTGAATGTGCGAAACTTTCCCACGGGTTGACTGGTCATTAATTAATGCTGTTACTATGCAAAGTTTTAATTTAAAAAAGTTTTATGCTGATAAATACCTTATATTGTTATGAGGTTATCTTTGTGATTATTTAGAAAGGGCCTCTTATAAATGTTGAATACTTCAGATAATTAATAATATTATCTATCATTGGTGAATAGCTTTTTATTTAATATCTTATTATGTTTTTGTTATTGACTTAAAATTCAAACAGTTCTAGATATATCGACCTAAGCAAAATGAGCAAAATACTGTTAGTTCATACTTTGACTTTAATTTGGATTTGTAAGTATATTTATTTCATCTTTTTACTATGTAAAATCTATAATAACTTTAACCATGACTCTAATTATACGTTGGTATTAATTAATTTAGTTTTGACACTGCAAAATATTACTCATATTATTCCACCAAATAACATATTATTATTATTATTAGCACCACGTCTTACTACCCGTTCGGATTGTACGCACCTACGCTAATGTGTAATGGTAGGGTGATTGTGATATGAAATGGAGGACCTACAGTTTAACGTGGAATCCGAACCATCCCACATTCACAAGATGTCTTGTCAGAGGTGAAGGAAGGGTTTGGTAATAAGATAAATCTGTACCGGGACCGAGGATTGAACATCGGCTGCCAGCACAGAAGTCTGACACCAGGTGACCACCAGGTCACAAAATAACATAATGTTATTTCAAATTATTGTTGGCTTAGGTTCAAGCCTCAAGTTTCAGACGTGACCAAATAATTTTAGGCACTCAATTGCAAATGGTGGTTAACAACGTGTGGGGTAATTTGGATGTAGCCCAATTTCGTAGATACATTGGTATTTATGTTGTATTAATTATGTATGGTGCAAGTGATCTATAGCTATTTATAAGTATATATTTATTTAGGTTTAGTAGCCAAATTGTGCATTGCATATTTGCGTGAGAAGAATTTGATAGAACTGTACCCATTAACGGGTTTGAATATTATATTAGACCATTGGTAATATTCCTTTCTGTTACTTTGAACTGAATAAGTTGCTGAAGCCAAGGATTGTATCGTGAGGGATTATGGGTCCACGAGTATAGTTTGTGTGTGCAACGCTACATACTGTGATGGCTTGGATCCCATCTCTGAAGAGTCCATTAAAAATGGCAACTTCATACACTATTCGTCGACACAATCTGGCCAGCGTCTTCTACCAAACAAAGGAGTTTTCTCCAGCAATGGTATGAATATTTAATTTAAAGTACTAATTAATATAAAACACTTTTATAAATAATTAAAATAATACAAATTCACTATTCTTGTTTTAATTTACCTAAATATTTGGCTGTATTACACAACTAAAACAAAATGTTAATTTGTATTTGGGTTGAAGAACTTAGTTATTTGAGTATTTAGAGAGATTAATTTAGTTCTCCTTATAGCACAGCGTCTTAGTACTCATTAATTGAGTTTAAGGCCAAAAGTTAGTTATACAACATTGCACTATTTGAACAAATGTATGATTATAAGCTATTTTCGTTAATTAATGTAAATCAAATTTCTATATTTAACTAATTATAGAAGGCAAAATATATAGTATTTCATGTTATTTAACTATTTAATGTTGATGAAAAATGATAAATAAATTGTTTTTAAACTTAATCTAGCAAGATATATAAATTATAATTATACAACATAATAATGTTGTATTGTGAAATATATATAATTTTTAGTAAATAATCAAATATTCGTAACCAATTTACTTAATAACAGGCTAAGTTAAAAATATTCCCATACTGTATATTTATGCCGGGAAAGATTGTTTTATCTATTTCTCATTAAAAAATGTAATAGTATCAAATAAATTTAGAGTTTCACTTTAACCGTAGTTGCTAATTTTTTAACGATCAAAAATAAATATAAAAATTATTCTTAAATATCTGTCTCATTTAATTAATTGCTTAAGCTGTACAGACTGTAGAGTGGAATGAGGGATTTTACTAACTGTAAGTCTTATTATCAGTGAAAGTTTACTCTTCTCATAAGTAATTATAACTTCTAATTACTTACATACAGTGTATCCAATAGTGGAAGATGTATATTCAGATCCTTACCTCCCCTTGCCATTCTGTGTTGCACTCATTGTCAGACAGTAGTAAGAGCCCTAAACGCTCGCATTGATACAATCTTGACGTAACATCTCAAGTAACACACTGACTGGGTAAAAATGTTTGGTAGAGTGGTTAGCGTGTAGATTCATAGACTAGGGTTTAAATTTCTATACAGATTTTTATTACAAAAATTAGCAAAATGATTCCATCAAGACCTCATCTGAAACTATGCCCTTTATTTTCAATGTATTTCCCAATTAATTACATCACATATAGACCATACATTAAAGTATTGGTGTAATTATTTGTGCTTTTATAGTAAGTGGTAATACTAGATCTAAAGCTGGATAATCAGGGTCAAAAATCCAGTTACTGGGTATTTATTTTAACAGTTATATGTGTATTCACATTTAAGTGCCTGCGAGTGATTCCACTGTTTCATTCACCATATCGAAGACAGAAGCCTTCCAGTCTATCTTTGGCTTTGGAGCTGCCCTCACTGATTCAACCGCTCTAAATATAAAAAATTTGAGCAATGCAGCTTCAGAATTACTTCTCCAGTAAGTTTGAATTGTTTCACAATATTTTATTCATCTATCACTGGGGTATACAAATTTTTGTTACTAAGATGTTAAACCTTTTTTGGGGTATTTTGTGTCACAAAATCTGAAAATGGCATTAGTTTTTGTCCATCAGATCGGATTATCACAATATGACATTAGCACAGAAAACCCAAGAAGGCTAGAACACGTAAAACCAAACCCTTGCTTCTTCTTCATTGAGAAATGCTGCTGAACCCGCGTTTTTGTGATTTTCTACGATGCAATTTTCCTGAACATTCACTGTGAATGCTTCAACATTAGTCCACCATCGTATGCGTATTATATCGTCCGTGGTACCATTCTGCCATGGCCCTAATTTCCTGGTGAATTCTCTCCCAATGTTTGTCACTGACATCACTAAGACAATCGACCCAAATGACTGTGGAGATGATGCAATTTAATGCCCATGTTACAATCAAGTAGACAAAATGCAATGGGCATATTCTACACGAGTTCACGGTAGTTGGCAGCCTTCTAGTTCCCAAGAAAACTCTGTACAACCATACAAAATGACGACCACGCACATGCCTCCTTATTGGCCATTGAGTCTTGGTAACGCTGGTCTTTAATGAACTCCCGCATTGGTGGTCCAGCAAATATACCTGCCTTTATTGTATACATGCTCAACGCTGGAAATCTTCTACATGTGTAGCTGAAGCACATTCCATCTGTCCTAAGAACCTTCACAAATTTTTATCAAATCAAATTTTATGTAATTAGTGGTAACATGATCTTTTCTCTGTCCAACAGATGTTTTGATGTGATATTTTTATCTCCTGTTAATATATTTTCTCTCTCAGGCCACTGTCTTCTCAACCAATATTGCTCTTTAGATCTACTGTCCCACAGACAAATAAAGCACGGGTTCTTGGTGTACCCAACTTGCTGTCCTGGGACAAAATTATCCTTCCTCAAATCCACACATATTACCCATTGGGGATCGAGGTATGTTATCTTCTCTAGGACTACCCAATCTTCCCACATACCAACTGAGGGACCGATTGGGATTGATATGTATTTGTTCCCGTTATATGGGATACAGAATTTAGGCTGCATTTAGCGCTATCTATTAATAGCTGCCATTCAGTGGGTGTGTATTCCTGTACGCCCAATTTCCTCAGTAATCCTTGCACATATCTGCAGAAAACAAAATAGTTTTATTTTATGAAGAATAGCTGGAACTCATCTTATCTGTTGCGATACACTGCAATTTGTTCCCGCTAACAATATTTTTTCTACCAGCCTGGCAATTCAGAGGCCTTCTTTGTAAGACATAGGTCCCTTATGAGGTGGTTCAATTCCGTTCAACTGAAAACTGATGCAGCTCTTGGAGGTTCTTGGAAGTCACTACTATGTTGCTCAGCATAGCTTTCTTTCTCACCACCCGATTCATCTGACTCTTCGAAGAGCTCTGGAAGCATACTCCATATTGGGACCGGTATCTCTTCTGAATGTGGAACAGGGCGTCTAGCAGAGGCTGGATCAGGATACATCAAATTACTCCGTTTCTTCTCATTAATGTGTTTATAGTCACCAGACAAAAATTAACAGTCATCATTGTGGTTGATCTGTTCACGTCTCACCATTATTATACCAATATTCCTGAACTTTCTTTTCCCGTTTGTCTAATTTCACAGGTGTTCTGTACACGTTTTACACATGACATGCTGTGCCCAAAGCTTATCTTAGTCCCATAGTTTTACTGTGAAGTACGAAAGTCCATTATAGCTTGTCTATGTTGAGCGAATGTGTACTTTCTGCAGATGTAACAAGAAACATCCGGATGATTGATACATTTTCTTCATGATGCATCCATGTAAACTCTTTAAAGATAAATAAAACACGTCCTAACATGTAACATGTACACGCAAATACGGACCACAATAGAAAATTAAAACGTATGTATAAAAGCAGGTAACAAACGTTGGGGGTAAAAGAAAGTAATATTAGGTAGGGACGTCAATGATACCTTTAAAACTAAATCTGCTAGAGAAATAAGAATATCATTTCCTTTATCAGCGGCAAAAAAATACCCAGAATCAAGTAGAAAATTGAAGTCCCCATGAAAACACATTTTGTACGGGTATCAAATACTGGCAGGAGAATAACATAATACTAAATAATAGTAAGAGAATATTTCAAAAACTAGAACTGCTAGAGCCAAAAGGATATCATTTCCGTAATCAAAGATACATTATTACTCAGAATCAGGTCGAAAATTCCAGTCACTACGATTTCTTTTTGTTCCCCAGTGTATTCTATATCCTATATTAATTTTACATCCCCCTCAAGTCATTCAAAATAAGTTATTCCGTCATAAAATAGTGAAGTTCGTTTAAATTTTCTACAGTTTAGTAAAATATAAATGACCACACTTTATACTAAAACATTGTAGATAATCAAACAATATTTTAAGCAACTTAAAATTATAACAACATTAGTGGCCTTTTTGTGTACAACAATTACTAATTTTGTGTACGTCTAGATTAGAGTATTTTCATCCTATGATAGATTAATTGTATTTTCATATACACATTTAGACATAAGCTATTTATTTGTCTTATATATACTTAAAAAATGTATATGATTTTGAAAAAAAAACTTTTGCTATAATCTATAAAGTAGATTTTTTATGTGTTTCTTTTTATTCTTTAATGGAATTTTCCTAGTTGCCTTATCACAATAGGTGATAGTATTGGTATGGATATAGTTAATCACTGGTGGACATAGTTAAATATATTCATTAACTGACTACTATTGCATATTTTATAGTCATTCCATACAGTAAAATAGTGAAAGAACAGAAGATTAAACGCTCGATAATGAAGTGGTTCAATTATACCTCCAAGTACACAACTTATTCACACCGACATCAAACGCTCTTACCTAAATTAGGTGTTAAGAATGACAATGATAAAAATATTTGATATTATGTCAAAGGCTTTACTCCCGTAGCAAGGTGAATCTTTATTTTATCCCTAATATGAAGGGAGTGTAAAGCATATCTGGAAGGACTTTCACCAGTCAGTTTGACCGAAAGCACCTATCTGTCCTTCATGAGCATTCCATGATTTATACCACAAAAAGAGGGATGACAATTTGAAATGAGTAGTCTTTGTAACCCACTTCGGTGGCCACGTCGTCAAACGGGCTAATATCGTCTTGGAATATACCGCCAAAGACGGGCATATCTGTGTTTGATACCAGTCGAGTGCAAAGATGGTGCCTTTCCACTCTTAATCAACGCAAATGGGGGTGCAGGTCCTCTAAATGAAGCCTTTCTAATCCTAACTACAATAATATAATTAGTACATAGGCGTATAGCCCAAATGGTTAGTAAGATCTTATGCTAAAAAAAGGTAGTCTTGTGTACTCAGTTATGCTCCTCAAAGATGAAATTTTAAGTTTTTAATTATATTTTTAGAATTAATTAAGAAATGGATCGGAAGGAATAAAATTAAGTATTTCTTTAACCGTCTGTTTGAAACAAAGAAAAAAATTTCACAGTGTATTTAAGCTTGTATAGAATGAAATAAAGATTTATTTTATGAGTTTGTTTGAAACAAAGAAAAGTATTGCCCAGGGTAATTCTGCTTGTATTGAATAAAATAAAGAGTTTATTGATCCCTTTGTTTGAAACAAAGGAAAGCATTTTCTAGGGTACTTCTGCTTGTATTGAATAAAATAAATAGTTTATTTATGAGTTTGTTTGAAACAAAGGAAAGCGTTTCTCAGGATACTTTTGCGTGTATAAAATCACACAGATAGCTAAGCTACCCATGAAATCTGGTTTAGTCGATTCATATCAGGTTCAAACTAAGCAAAAATTATTATATTCTATAAATTTAATTGTATGGCGCTATTCTAAAACTTGTTTGATGTTTTAGAACGTATTTTGGAGAAGGCGGGGCCCAGTTGCTGTTTCTCCGGATTCCAATGGGAGCCTCGGACTTCTCTTTGAGGCCTTACACCTACGATGATATAGAAGGAGACGTTACGTTAGAGCATTTAGCTCTTATTGACAATGACTATGACTATAAGGTAACTTTGGTACTCATGATACTACATTTCAATTATTGTCATTATATAAACAATTTAATTCTATATTTTGAACATAGGCAATAGCACATGGTTGGTCATGAAAATAAAACAGGTTAACCTTGTGTGCTTTGTTAGTAGTTGTTTGGTTTATGTTGATAATGGAAGAATGACATATCTAACCACTATAGAAGGTGTTAGAAGTGGTTTCCACTGGCATCCATGAAAAAGTGTGCAAGCCTTATAATTTTGAGGAACAACTCACGCTCGTTATGAGTTAATTAAGAATATAATTGCTCGAAGATATCCATGTACATGTCAATGTTGACTTATTTTTAAAACATTGGAACCACAATACGCCTACTCATAGCCCCACACTAAATGCTGGTTATTGTTTATCATAAAGTGGCTGTTCCATCAGTGTAGCTCATGTGGATTATCTCTGTGCCAGAACTTATTGTTCTGAGAATGTAGACCTCCAGATAGATGTAACCATGCTTCATCAGACATTTTGTATCGCATTAGGTCCAACGGGCTGTCCGCAAAAATAAGCATTAGGCAATTTCATTACACCACATGCTTCTCTCTGTTCCCCTTATTAATCTCTTGCTAAATTTACACTTGATAGGGCCTCAGGTGAAGTGATTTCAGTACACGTCGACATATTGTTCTACTGATAAGCATCAACTGGGATAATCTTCTTTTTAATTTAACCGGGCTTCTAATAATTATTTCCTACATGTCTGCAAAAACTGCAGGTGTCCATAAAATTGGATGTATTATTATTTTATTTTTTCACTGATTACGGAGCTGCATTAAAATATATATACTAATTTTTTCTGCAATAGAAAGTTCGGTAATTAACTAACAAACAGTCCTGTGTATATTTGAATAGAAATGTGTACACATAGGCTTACACTGTTGCAAATATTTTTTGAATCAAATACGGTATGTTGAACACACTCATTCAAACCACTACTGTCCTCAGCAAAGAGTACCACTTGACTGGTGGGAAATGATACGCTACGCGTGGCGTGGTCACGTGACATGGCGTGCTAGTCACGTGGTAATGAGGTGATAACAAGGCCTCCAGACAGCCAGATGCATCATGGTAGTACAGTGATGATATAAATGACTCGTATCAACAAGTGGAGAAGTGGCTCGCTTTTTTGCGACCCATCCAGAGTAATATAAATCTTGAATACATCGTTTTATCAAAACATTTATAAAAATAAACATTTAATCATTATAAAAGAACTTAAGGATTTTAAATACATACCTAGGATATGATTGAAGATAGTAGTTTAAAAGCCCATGTTTTTATTTTACATGATTAGTTATTCTATGGCTATATTAACTGAAAGGTTCATTGCGGCAATTAGAAAAGTACGCCACCTATCCGTATCTTGAGCAAGTTATATCCAGTCCCCCTTCATTGCACCGTATCTCTTTCCAAAACATTCTAATGTTATCCTTCCATCTGCATCTAGGTATTCTGAATGGTACAGGATAATTTATTTTAAAAAATAGCCCATTTAATACTGTATGTATGCTAGCTACGTAAAACATGTTTATTAATATATTTATATTTATATAGAGCCTTAGCTAATATAAATTTAATTCAAATATGAAAATATTTGAATTTTAATGTCACAATTTAGAACTAATTATTTAATGATAAACATTAAACTTTATTTCTCCAAATGTTAATATATTATTGAAATGTTTAATCGTTTTGGTATTCTGGGTAAGACAATAAAAACTGTAATCTAAAATTATGAATACTTATCTCAGTCGGTAATTCTTTTGTCTATTCAATTGAGGAGACCCGATATAATTTCCTATTGTGGATAAAAGTATAAGTTTGTTAGATTGGGTTTTTACCTCCCACAATGACGGACACAAAATATGTTATGATTTAATCTCTTTGTTCAGAATGCTCAGATTGTTTAAGCCAACAATAGGTCAATATTGACAATTTAGTTTCTTTATTCGAATATTTGTGATTTCAAGTTAACTTTCTTTGATTACTATGTAAATCAATTAATTGGTAAAAATAATTCTATAAAATTTACAAAACCCCCTTCCCTGCTCATTAGCTCATCGAAGTGAAAAATCAAAATGCTCAATATCACAGCTAGCTAATTTTTCGTACATGCTGACAATCTAAAGATCAATTCAAAAGCATGCTATTGATACAATTTAGTGTTTCAGACCGAAATAATTAATGATTGGTCAATTTAAGCCTATAAGATCAACAGAATGGTGGTGGCAAAGAATGATTATAGAATAAATAGAAATGTCATCAACTTTCCGATCCTAATACACAAACTAATTATCTGATGCTCTGAGAAAGTAATATCGAAAGCAAATCTAATTACGAACCGACAGTATATTTCACATCATTGATTGAACTTTCTTCTAAATTGGCGGGTTTTAACAATTCACGAAATAATGCTGGAAACAAAAAGGGGCTAGAAAACACAAATATATAAGACAATACCTATAAGAGCTTATAGAGCTCTTACACTATAGAGGACTGGATGAAAGCCTCCAAAGAAACCACTGGTGAGCAACACCTAGAATATCCAAGAAGGTGTTTAGGAACTCGATGGAACCCTTCCGGGTCTATTGCACAGTCTCCTAAACCCAAAGTGAAAGTCTCTCACGTACCACTATTTATCAAGATATCGATTATCCGAGTAGGGCTGAGATTTTCTTTGGTATATTACAGAGTTTCCAAGTCCTTGGGTGAGAGACTCGCACAGAACATGGGCGGACAATATATTTATCACCCAAGTAGAGGTTTTGAGCATCTATCGGCTTTCCTAGATGTATAATAAGGGTTCCAATACCGTGGATATTAGTATTGGTGGGGGTATTAGAGCTGGGTCAGGGTTGGAAACTCATGGGTATGAGATAAATTCTTGCCCTAGTGGCGACTGCCCTTATTGGATGCAACAAGAGACTTCCTGACCGTGCCTGCAGAATGTTCTTCCTCTTGTAATACTGGAAGAGTGCCTTCTCGTGGTGGCCCTTGGACAACTTCCAGAGGGTTAACCTGAAAGACAGCTAAATATCTCTTCAGGCCATCTGTGTCGGAAATCATGGGAAGGAAAGCTCCCCCCACTCACCACACATTAGGCGATTGGTAGCAATTATATTCTGAGAAAGCTGGTAATGCCGCCTTAATGGGGTCCCCGCTAAGCAACTTAAGTTTGAAGACTATAAGGGTGATTCCTAAGGCTAAGCATATGACTGGCTCCGAGTGCTCAAACGGGGTGACCCATGTAAAATATCTTTTTAGGGTTTATACTAAGATGCAGCATAAGCCCCCAGTGGGACAACCTAGATTAAAGCCCTTTATGAGTAAGAGGGATTCCTAGTTTCTGTCTTAGCTCGCTGATGTGAACGTCAAGAACTCACGGAAGGAGGAGCCAAATTTTCCTGTTAATGGAAACTGGCAAAGGAAAGTGTTTCATCTTTCCGGCGATGACAGGCCTCAATTTCAGGCATGGTCTAATGGGTTCATAAGTCACCTGCTGAGTGCGTTAAGTGGTAGTTACGTTCAAAGGATACAACCATGATGCCATATAGGAGCCTTAATAATAATATCTGTTCCCCAAACACTGGCTGCCAGATCTCAATACAGCAAACTGGTTCTCCACATGAAAAGTTACTGAATTGTATAAGGCGTTTGTCTGGTGACGTAATGATGTTGCTAATTAAGGTTTTGAGGAATCCATCAGTTTGTCTTATAAAGACTGCATAAACCTCTGAAAATAGTACTTGATTCAGTGTATAGCCATCTCTCATTGAAGAGTCCTATTGTAGAGGTTCCAAGATGAAGTCAATTTATGACACTTGTTAGAAGCGTATGAATAGTCACTTTCTCCTTTCTTTTGTCCAATGATTCATAATTATATAATATGTTGGCAGATTCCTATCCTGAAGCGTGCGACTGAAATTAGAGGTCAAGAACTCAAATTGTTTACATCCCCATGGTCTGCTCCTTGGTGGATGAAGATAAATGGTACCACAGGTATCAGTCATCTAGCAGAGGAATACTACCAAGTATGGGCAGACTATTTCGTTAAGTAAGAAAAACATATTTATAAAGTAGATAAATATTTTAAACATTTCCACAAATATTGTTGAGTGAAAACTAAAAGTACAAACACATAATTGTCCGTTTGGATTCCGTTCTGTAATGCTAATAATGTTTTTAATTTTTATCAAAGATATTTTGATGATATTAACGATATAGGTTCAAAACCTACAAATTAGCTTAAAGTTTATAAGAGTCAAATTACCCATTTTCTAGGACAATTATTAATAAATGATCATTAATATTATAGTATACCTAAATTGATATGTATTTATACAGAACACTGATATGAATATAGCGTTAAGAACTTTACATTTTATTGTTTATTTAGACCATATTAGAAAACTTTTCAACCAATTGTACTATCAATCGTAACTAAACAAAATGAAAATAGTAGGTAAATTAATTGACTTGATGAAATATTATATTTGTAATAGTCACAAGTCTAATTTTGTATCCTAATGCAGATTTTGTTTTGTCATCAGGTATTTTGATGCCTACGCACAGCAAGGGATACGTTTTTGGGGCTATTCCCCCCAGAACGAACCCATTCAAGGCTCTGACCATGCGGCGAAGATAATATCCATGGGATGGACCAAAGAGAACCAGACTCCGTGGATAGCAGACTACCTGGGACCTACCATGGAGAAAGGAGGCTATGGAGATCTAAAGATGATGATCCTAGACGATAATAGATCCCGGCTCCCAGGATGGGCTGAGACAGTGAGTCACTAGCAAACTCTAGTTCTAAACAGTAACAAATAAGTTATGGTCAATTGTGCCATATTTTATTAAAAATATTCCACTTATAAGCAGTCATATTATAATATCATACAACGTTTAAGCTGATTATAAAGATGAATGTAATTTAAGTGAAGTATTACATCTTGACCAAACAATTACTTAAATGAGGCGAAATTTCAGCAACTGGTATCATAGTCCTACTAGATAATAAATAATATGTTGAAATATGTATTAATTAATATCAACTAGGTTAATTGTGTATAATCCATAGAGGTGTGCAGGAAAAGAGGACAAATTAGTATTCTGAGGTTTTCCAGTAGTATATTTGTGAGATGCAATTATTTCCCAACATGCAAGGACATTTTAATTAGATATATAAAAAAATTAAAATAAGTATTTTCAATATTATAACTAAATGAAATTAAACGTTAAATAATGATAATTAAACCTATATTTATTTTGATATGATAGGAATGGATCTTACCAAGTTTGCAGATTAACAGCTGTTACCATGGGTTCTACGATACACATTCCCCTGTGGAGATAAAATAATAATATATAATAAACCAGCTAAATTAAATCTCAAATAAAATAAATTTTCGTGGGTTAAAAAAATCACCAAATCCTCGTTCTATATATCCATTTATATTGTATCTCTATATTAAGTTACCATGAAAATAAGAGTATTATATGACTAGTCATATTTTCACTACGATTACCATAAACAATATGTTTTGCTTTCAGGTGTTTGCTAATGCTGTTGCTAAGAGCTACGTAGCAGGAACTGCGGTCCATTGGTACACTGATGAAGGAATACGTCCGAGTGTTCTCACTCAAACCCACGAGCTGGATCCAGACAAGTTCATCTTTTACACGGAGGCTTGTCAAAGTAAGGAGCTTGGTTTTAACTGTGACTATAGTTATTGTTTTACACAGAGGCTTGTCAAAGTAAGGAGCTTGGTTTTAACTGTGACTATAGTTATTGTTTTACACGGAGGCTTGTCAAAGTAAGGAGCTTGGTTTTAACTGTCACTGTTTAGTTCGTGTTTTACACAGAGGCTTGTAAGGAGCTTGGTTTTAACTGTGTCTTTAGTTAGTGTTTTACACGGAGGCTTGCAAGGAGCTTAATTTTAACTGTGTCTTTAGTTAGTGTTTACCACAGAGATTTGTAAAAGTGAGGATCTGTGTCTGTTTAACTCATCTTATATACAGAGGTTTATTTTTCAAGTTCGATAGGGACGATAATGTAATAATGCTTGCTGGGTGTGTTGATGGTATGTATTTAAATAATATTGCCAATTTTATCTAACTCTACTTTCTTTATACTTAATCCATTAGCACAGTTATGAACGATACTAGTAATAGCAGTCCCTATACAGCCAGTCCCTGTGATGAGTGGATTGAAGCTGTCGCTTGTAGGGTCAGTTGGTTAATATATTTTTTCTGGATTGGTATACTGATGTGCAACAGTTACTTCTTGCTCAGTGAGGATAGATTGAGGAAACTACTTCATTCCTCATTTCCATAGTACGCCACTTCAGTGTTTCCTGGGCTTTAAAGCTGACGGCGAGATTGTTGAGGATACAACCGACCCTCCAGCTGGCTACTATTCATGAATATTCATTTAGTGTGGTTAAATTTGTCCATCCCAGACTCTTAGTAAGACACTAAACATACAAACATTGTTTATAAAATTAAATTATGTTTAATTCTTGGTATTGATGTGTTGGTCACACAAAAATAAATCATAAAATACATATAATAATAGTTGAGTAGGTCTATGAATTTGATTAGTTGAAGATGATTTATTACTTTACTTAATATTTCTCAAAGTATTTACAATAAATGTAGAGTAAAATATATTAACAAATGTCTTCTATAAGAATCTAAAATTGGTGTCTCAGAATCATAGTTTATCTATACTTATTAAGGATTAAAGAAATTTATAAATTTTATACACTACAGGTTATCTTTTAATTAATAAAAATACGTTTTAATAAAAGGTAAATGTGGAGTACCTAATAATAAAATATTAGGCTTGCCTGGAGAAATATTTGTTGTTGTTTATTATATAATCAAATGAAACCATTTTCTTCGTTAAAACCTTAGAACATGCTATATAGTGTAATATTGTGTAATATTAACTGCTATAAATTTTAATGGTTCGTCAAAATTATTCTATAATTTTACTAAAGACTTTCACAAAAGATGTATTATACTGTATCACAGCCATTAAGGTGTCAATGTTGTCTTAAGTAGAAAGTTGCTTATCTTTATACATAGGCCTTTAGTAACAAAACACAAGTTTAATTCGATTTTTCATTTTCAGGAAGAAATTTTAAGATAGAGTTAGATTTTTGATTATTTTTCTCTATTAATATCTTATTAAAACTTTTAAAAATAATTAATCATGTTTAGAAATTAATATTTTCGTAAAATTTAGAGAAAACATTATTATTTAATATTATTGTTTCTTTTTTCTGCTATAGTTGTATATGTTACACTCTATAATTCTTTTCAAACTAAAGTATCTCACTCTTGCGTTAAGGCTTCAAAGAATTAATCTATTATTTAATCTTCCTGTAGCATTGAGCTAGCTAAAATTGTTTGTTTAATTAATCCAAACTAGCAAAGATATTACCGGGTTAGGCAGAATTTATATTAGAATTTGACTAACGTAGTAAGTAACGACAGTACTCTATCTGCATGCACAGGATATAGACGTAGGCTGATGAGGGAAAGAGTATTATTGGTAATCATGGTCATTGTAGTCTGAATAACATCGTGCATTCACTGTGGAGAGGTATTATAAAAATAGTGATTCGACATCACCGTGTAAAGGATTTGTATTCACCACTCGGAATAGGACGTCAGGACAATGGCTCTGACCACCGTACGGTTGTAAGGTGATTGAAACATTTCCGGATTAGTGCAGCATTCCATGAGCTAGAAAGACCTTGCCGTCCAGGGTCACAGTGAACACCTGCTTGAGTAGAGGTGTCCACTACACGTTACTCCAAAGTCCTCGGCGATCGGCTGCCATGCACAAATGGGAGCTGGGAATATTGGTCCACTTTCTGCACCGCATCATTTATGGTAACCTGCACTTACATACACACCAGGACATTATTATTCACACTACCGTAGCCAAATACTTTCTAATACACTTGTAATTAAACCCAAATATCTTGAATAACCTCTTGATGTCTGACGAGTCCCATTTTGAATTGTTTGGGAGTGTTAACACGTAGAATCGCAGATTTTGGGCACCAAAACACACCAATATCTTGTTGAGAAGCCGCTCAGTATTGATTGTATGGGAGTGCGGTATATCTTTCAGCATCATAGGCCCTAATAATTATCTTCAAGGATACTCACGGCTGTGCTATTACAGTTGTTGGATATTACTACGTTCCATGGATGGGAAGCCAAAACCTAAGACAGATCCAACTAAATGAGGAAACTGCTCATACTGTCCACGATACCACGGCCATCTTTCAACCTGCATTTCCTGGTAGACTGAATCCAAGTTTGGGAACATTCATTGGCCGGCGTGGTATCCAGATGTATCTACCGTGGACTTCTTATGGGGGTGTTTAAAGTTTATGGTATCGAAACACCTTCTCAATCATTATTGAACTTAAGGTTTGGATACGAGATTCCACGTGGAACATGTGTTAAATTGTGTGACGCAAGCTTTATTCCGTTGATTAGAGGAATGTGTTGTCGTAATAGCAGATACGTGTGTTGGGTTATCTTCAATTATTGAGATGTGGTGTTCATATCATCTATATGGCATACCTTTGTTTGTGTACTGTAGCTGTTTTTCAATATATTATTTGATATCTATGTCATGGGGCCTTATTCAAATACTACATTATGCCGAGCACTTTGGATATAAATATATATATATTTTTTTACTAAATTAAAACGATAAAGAATAAAATTCAAGCTTCATCCTCTAATTAAGTTTTCTTAAATAATAAAAAGAGAGGTCGAAATTAAAATTAAATATTCTAGCAGGGGTATATATTTAATTTCATCTTTTTTAATATATCATCTCTTTTTAAAAATAGCATCTTGGCCAACAGTACAGTGCACATAAGCAATCTGCCATTAATAATTTTCTTTATGTAATTTATTTTACTATAGCTATTTCTATATACAAAAAATAAATAAGGCTTGACAAAATTTACCAAATATTTATTTTCTAAACAAAAATAAATTTGTTTACTATTAATAAGAGGCTCTTAATTTAGGTCTGAATACCTACTCTCACAAATATTTAACACAAAAGCTAAATTGGTAATGTATCAGTAAAATTAAATAATTATGTCATTAATATATTTCAAAAACTATAATTGGTCTTTAAATAAAAAAAGTATATTTAATACTGTTAAAAATTTAAAAATATTATTATGTTATAATAAATACATTATATATATTTAGTGAAAAAATATTCTTTATCTTATGCAAAATGATACATTCATGATGACATGATAAATTTATCTGTACATCATATTTAAATAGATATAATGATAGTTATATTTTTGAAAATACAAGGAATAAATAATATTATTAACGTGCAGTTTAATTGTTATGACAAAATTATATTACAATTTAAATTTTCTTTATAAACAAGTATAGCTTCATTACTATTGAAATAATGGTAAATATTTTTCAGCTACAAAAATTGTGAGAGAAGATTTGGGAAAATGGGAGATTGGAGAGCGGTATGGGACCAGTATGATGCAGGTAAACACTAAATTAAAATTACTATATTTTAATAATGAGCATTGAATTAATACATTTAATAAATGGTAATTTAGGTTTTCTAATATAAAAATACAGAGGGTTCTAGTTTTGACCTACACCAGTTTATGTTAAAAAGACACAGATAAAGAGTTATCAGTAAATAAGTAATAAATTATTGACCGTAAGAGCTATCTTATTTTAGAGTCCATCATTATATTTATTCCTTAATATATTATTAAATTTAATCAGTTTCTAGGATAGAATAGAATTTCAGAGCTAGTATATATTTTACATTAATGTGAAGCAACAGCAATGTAATACTTGAACCGACAAATACAGCACAACTTTGAAAATTCCATTGATAAGCCTTCATTATCGATGCTCCAGGGCATATATATTTGGTTTTCCGTAGCTAATATCAATATAATATAGAAATCATATTTATAAAAATATCAAAAATAAAAATAACTGTATGGTATAAGGTTTTAAAAATAAACAATAATTAACATATCGTTAACAACTGTTGGATTCAGGGACAACTGCTATATTCAATTTCGTATAACTTTTCTTTTTGATAAAATATATATTTTTGTAAATATACTAAGCCCCTTCAGCTTTATTATGTCTTCTAAATACATTTATTTTCTTGTATTTCGGCTTGGTGTTTGCCTCCACATCTGAGTGAAGTATTCAATTGTTTTATATTTTGTTGATTCATAAATACTACGTTCACTATGAAAGGTAGCAGTCCATCATTGATATTTTATGGCACTGTTTTTAAACCATTCTCTCGTTTATATATTTTAAAGTCTTATCTAAATAGGAAGACGGCTGACAGCTAGACACGATACTAAACTACTTTTAAAGTCAAGTCAGTTTAACCTGTACCTTTTAATTTATAATTATTATAATAAATTAACACTAATCCAATAATTTTTTAATGGAATTTCAACTCTTCCTATGATAATTAGACTGTACTTGTAGAAAAAAATAACTAAACTAAAGGAGTAAGCATGTAAATATTGTAACCATTGATGTATTTTACTTTTTACACTCTAATAAAGAGAAAAAAACATTTTAAGTGTGAACAGTTTTAGCCTAGAGATTAAAATGAATATCTTACTTTAGATATGACCCATAACTAGAAAATAATAGTGTTTGTCCTTGGAGTGTTGTTTTGATGTCGGATAATTTTCAAAAATTGATTTTGTTTAAAAATGGTTATCAGGGAATTATTGGCAAGGTGGTCTTGTAAATATCAAATTAGATTAGATTACTGAATACCTATATTTGAAAAACTTCTTCTCAAAGCATATCCACCAGTGGTCCGTGTTCCATAGTTTGTAAGCCACTGCATTGACCACTGAGGGGGGGTCAGATAGATATTCAGATCAAGGGAAGAAGTATATATCCTATATAAAATGTGTGATTTACTTGTGGTTCCAGGCGTTCAACAACTGGGTGGTCGGCTGGACCGACTGGAACATGGCTATCAACGAACAAGGAGGTCCAGCAACATTTGACTACAACGCGGCCATCATAGTTAACGCCACAGCTGACGAGTTCTACAAACAACCGCCATATTATTTCCAGGCTCATTTCTCCATGTTCATCCCTCCTGACTCTCAACACGTCTCGCTGGCTTCACAAAACGATGGAGGACTTCTTAACGTTGCCTTCCTCACGCCGGAAACTGACGTTGTCGTGGTCCTCATGAACTCGTAAGATGGCGATATCTTTTCTAACTAGCTATAGACTTTTTAAAATCTAAATTATTATACAATTTCAAAATAAGTTTAGTTTTACTTAGGTGTTTTAATCTGTCCCACTTCGTATTAGAATATTTTTATTGATAATGAGTGTAATATTTAAGGTTAATAGAGTATTAATGATAAAGGTAGAGTTTTAAAAGAAATGTTCTTTTGTTAACATTGGTATATAGTTTAGGAAAAAAAGACTTGATACACCCAACTGGGACTCGATCTCATATACTCCCATCATATTGAATGGTTGTATATTTAAGAAAAAAAAGGTGTTTTAGTTAATTTATTATTTATTCTACATATAGCCATGAATATTGAAAAACTTTATAAATGGGGATTTGAAATTAATATCGATAACAAATTTCCCAATTATATAATATTTCTTTAAAATATCATAAGTATATCACTATTTCCATTATTATTTTCGATGTGTTTTAGTCAAAATGTGAGTGTCTCCGTGCTGATCAATGACCCGGACCGAGGTCACATCTCTGTTGCTGTGGAAGCGAGAAGCATAAACACAATTATCTACCGTTGACAAGGATAGAAAACATCGTTCTCTACGTATAATTTTTAAAGATAATTTAGTAGATTTATTTTATTTTTAAATACTCGTCAAGGATTTTTCTTATTTCAAACGAGGAATCAGAAAACATATGCTATATTTTATATACATTCTTACTTAAAAACTTGGCTGATCTTGATAAAAGATTGCCTTTAGATGGCCCCATAAATCCTCCTACACATCTAGTATATATAGTTTATAGATATTTGTTTGTAATCAAAACATGCCTTTACCAACATTAAAGTTTTTAGTTCGTGCTACATAAATGGAATGATCTAGATTGGGATAGTTTGCTTGTATTATTAATTATGTAATCCTATATTTATATAGAACATGTTTTGGACGAATAAATTTGATTATAACAGAGCATAAAATCTTCCATTTAGCAACATAAGCTTAATAACATATTTTTCTGTTTTAAATAAATACATATAATTTATATTAAGTGAGAAATTATTAATTTAATAAGCGCGTGGATTAATGTATCTTTAACTTTGCGTGAAAGTAATCTACCACTATGTTGATTTGACATATCAGCCCTGGATATGGGACAAATCAAAATGGGTCAGTTGTAGAGCATTCTCGTACCAAACTAAAGGTTTCTGGTTTCAATCCCTAATCCTGGTTGAAACATTTACATTTTATTCAACTATAAAGAGTGGTCTTGAGTAAAATAATCACCAATCAGTTGTGATACTCATTGAAATATAACTTTATTAGAGTCAATGATAACGTTACCCAATCAAAGGTTACAGGAGTACCCCTAATTTTTACTCTCAACCCGGTCAGTCTAATGTCTTAGTTTCTTGAAATAAACAGTGCTTAAAGCAGCGATCAGACTAACGAGCCGAGCTGAGCTTCAAGCCGTGCCTAGCCCCGAGCCAAGCTTCGAGCCGAGTTGAGCTTC
>CABFOW010002692.1:47678-93974 GCA_902141385.1 Timema californicum | reverse complement strand
ACTTTTCAGTGCTGGCCTGTTATAGATCTTACGACTGTTGGCCAGCACTATAATAAAGGAAATTGAAATTGAAATTATTATTATTATGATGATGAGCATCGGACTTTAATACCCGTTTGGGTTATACGCAGATTACTACTAGTTGCTCTTATATGTACTCGTAAAAGGACACCCTTTGTTTTGCGTGCACCCCAAAACATGTTTTTTGTATGAGCTGTGTTGTGTGTAATTGAATTAATGTTTGCTTTCATTAATGAACTGTTGGAAAATACACCACTTATCATGTTAATATAAAGTATTCAAATGTATCGTGTAATAAAGTCCTCATAAATACATGAAGGAAGTTAAGGGTGTGGGTTAGAGTGAGATAGTTCAGCTCTTAGGCCTGAAATATTCCACTTTCTGCCGTTTTGTAGTCTTCAAATGTACTAACTCACATTTTAATAAACTAAAAATCCACTTTGGTGGCCACATAGTCTAAGGCACTACTCTCGCAGTAGACTCGACTGCCAATAATGGGGAGATCGAGGTTCAAATTTTGGTCGGGTGTACTGAGGGTGGTTTTTCCAAAATGATTTTCTTACCACACAAATGTAGGTACACTTCCTAAAAATTTAACCTTCCTCATCCATTAAACCATTAGTTAGTACATAAGCATATACACCGGACAGGCAGTAAGATGCGGTGCTTTAAAAAAGAAAGTCACTGTGTTTTACTACTCATTCGGGTTGTAGGCAATTGTGTGAATTTCAAGAAAATATTTTTTCTCTCTATTTTTTGCCCCTGAGTAAGATACCCTTAAATTTTCTTTTTCAGAGGGTCATGAAACATTGATATTTATTAAAATCTCTAGTTCAATTTTTTTTTGATGATCATAAAACTTTCTCTTTGAAGTGCCAGAGAAAGTAAAAATTGTTAATTCAGTCTCACTTGTATTGGTTTCTCTTGTAAATATTTTTTTAAACATTGCATTGCTAGAGTGGTTGTGCATTGATTAATTTAATTAAAACTATATTACTAAAAAACTTTTTTTTCCAAATATATTTGCGTTTATAAAATAGTATGTCTGACTATAGTTTTCAAGTTGTAAATTTGATAAGTTGATTCTGACCTTTGTGAAGACCGTGTAGTAGGTAGGGTTACATAAGGAAGTTCCTTTGCGCCTTGGACTGACACTGACAATCCCTTGCAGGAACCATTTAGAGTTGGGGTCTGGTCCGTGGAATACGAGTCCTCCTCCACTGTCTCCGTTACATACACCAGTGCCTGTAATCAGTACAATGAGTCATACTGCCTAAAAGATTGCTATCTCGGTGACAATCGCCTACTTCCCAAAGCCTCCCACAATGGCCTTTACATTCGAAATTTCATTCCTCCTCGCTAAAAATACTGATCCCTCGACAGTATAGTTATATCTAACAATATTTTCTATCACACAGATCTTCACCTCAGGGAGAAACCATTATTCCTAATTATCTTGTTTCTAGCGCTATTCGCATCAAACCAACAAAATAAGTGGCACACAGATGTTCCTACAAAAAGTGGTTATTCGTTGATTATTACACAAAGCTTCACCTCAGGGGAAAACCCATTATTCCTTATTATCTCTATACAGCTTATGAAAAAAAAGTCTTAAACTGTAAAAATAAATAAAAGAGAAAGTAAAATGTATTAAGATTTAAGTCTATCCAAACATTAAAATACCTCATGTTAAGGATTCCACAATTATATTCATATTTTTTTTAGCGCCATGTCTTACTACCCTAGGTTATAGGCCTTATATTCATATTACCTTAAAAAGATTCGCCTAGCAGATTTAAATGATTAACACAAGAGGACCATTTACGCTACAATATTACATAATACTTTATGAAAGTCAAATCAAATCAAAGTGAATAGAAACATACATAAGCCATTCCTCAAAAATGAAACAGTATGGTTGGCTCAATGCCATAGTTTTAGAGTAGTGGACCTGTCTGATCTAGTATGTCAGGATTCTTGTTCTATTCCCAGTAGCTTGAATTGAAGGAAGGAGGATGTATCAATAAAAAAAATAAAAAAGTACAAAGCAATTTCTGTCGGGGTTACTCAAAAACTTATTTTTGAGATTTTGTAGGTGTTTGGTTTCACTTTATTAGATACTTTTTGTTTTTTTAATTTTCATCGCCAAGTCTTACTATCCCTTCAGGCTATATACATTAGTGGAGACTTTAAATCCGTGATTTTACATTGAAAAATAACAAACTTAGTATTATTATATTCAAAATGTACATTCATGCTTTTCTACAACTAAACAATACACATCAATACAAAACCATACATTATACATTTACAAAATGATTAAATAGAACATAATTTATAAATACGAGTATTATAACGTATAAGGAGATTTAATTAACAATTTAAATGGCATTTTCCCACTTACCTCGATCCTTTACATCATCCCTTTTTAAATTATATATTTTCATTGAACACATTATGTTGTGCGATGAGGTATGTAATGGTCGACCTCTTCTCCTGCCTTCAGGCTCCCATTCATGTACCACCTTTAGGATACGGGTGCTTTCCATTATTTGTACATGGCTGTACCATCTTAATCAATCTCTTCCAGTATGGCTGTCTCAGCATCCATCTATCTTCATATTTCTGTGTTCCTTATCCTCTCTCGACTTGATTTTCTGGCTCATTTTCTACAGAAACCCATTTTAATTGCGAGTAATCTAGCTCTGTGTTTTTAATTCCTTGTCCATACTTCAGCCTCATACAGTACGATATTCCGCAGGATTAACTTAAAGATGATCATTTTTGTTCTATTAATAATTAATATTCTGGCTCCATAATACTGCATTCAGCAAACCAATTGTATTTCTGCCACTGCTAATCCTCTTCCCAAAATACATGATTGATAATACTTTTGAGAAGAGGAGAGGAGGTGGTTGAACCCTCAAAACACCTCTTTCAGTATGGCCCTAAGTTCTGGTGCAATACATTTTCATCTATGACCCATCAATAAATAAAAGTAAATAATGCTTAATCTAATAAGTCTTAAAATGTTGTGATATTTTTATATATGTCTATATATGACTGAGTGAGTGAGAGAGTAAGAGTGAATAAGAGAGATATACAGTAGCCCCATGGCTTCTTTGGTGCTGACTGAAAGCTCAGAGTTGACTTCTGACAGTCAACATTTAGGTATATACCTAAATTTTGACCGTCAGAAGTGACAGCTGCTAAACACATGCATTTACAGATCATATGGTTTGGCGTAGGGATACATAATTTGGTCTGGTAAATTTTCAAAGCTTTTAGCTGTCAGCTGTGAGCAGTCAGCCAGCACCAAAGAAGTCATGGAGCTTCTGTAGTTTCTTACCATTGCGATATCCAGCACAGAAGCTGGTGTAGGTGACATATTTCTTGAAGTCTTTCGGCTGTTCGCTGACACACTTCTTGTCCGACACCACCTCTAGCTCTGTGGAACGCAAACTGTCGCTGAAAGTGTCATTCTCGTTGACACCCCACCCTGCAACCTGTGTGTATACGACGTCAAAACACCTAAGAGCTGACAAGAACACTTGACAAGAAAATTCAGGACAAGAATGGTTTGTGCATGGATAATAGTATCCTAGTTCAAAACTAACACGTGCTGAATTTGAATCGAACTCAGAAACTATAGTTTTGTGCAGCAGTGTTCTTGTTACTAAGATCTCAAGGTCTGTTCTATGCCTAGAGTTATTAATAGGCATTATTAAGAGTTTGTCTCCCCATCCCCTCTCCCAACTCCCTTCTTTGAATAACTTAGTACTCAAGAATATAGTTCGAACCAAGCGTCACATCCTGTTGGACTGTTTAACTGGGGTCTTTATAAGAAAAAATAGTGGGATTCAGGGCAGTGAAACTATTCTACCATAATAAAATAAAATTGGAAAATAAGTATTTTAATTTATTGTTTTTAATTTAATTGATCCCAATTTTTCTCTTAACAAGTGAAGAAACAAAAAAAACTGCCTTTCACTTTGATATCATGCTTATTTTTAATCGTGTCAGCGTATGTAATATTCTGGTTAGTTGGCCGTGGGATTAGTTATTTAAAGATCTAGCTAATGGATGATTAGCTGGAATATTATACACACAATTACACAAGTGAAAAATCACACCAAAGTGAAGTTTCTTGCATTCATCACTTTACAAGATCGAAATTGTGATCAGTAAAATAGATTTTCATTTGATTTTTTTTATTACTTCAAATACCGCCGGGGCTTGCGGATTTTTCTTGAGCGATAAAAATCTGTAGCACAGCTTTCTTTGGAGAGGAAGTAAAGCCGTCAAATCCATGTTGATTGTGGCATGTAAAAGATCTCTGGAAGGTATGTGAAAATACTTTTCCCAGCAAAATTGGTAGGCCCTTTCCAGTGGCGGCTCGTAGATAAAATTTGTGGGGGTGCTGCTCCAGAAAATGTTTAGCCTTTGTTTTAAAATTGTGTAAAAGGAAAAAAAATCATGTAAAAAATATTTTTTTTTCAGAAACTTGATAAAATCTTAACATAAAAAAAACCAAACTTTTTTATTTACTTTAACTTAAATTGTTACTGTTCAAGCTTAATCTATTCATTTAAAAATGAAATCCATTCTTCCTGTTTTAATTTGTGTAAAAAGTTCAATAATTTTCTCTTTGATCTCTGGATGACAATTGAGGAAATTTTTCTCCATTGAAAGTACTGCAAGCTCATTAAGTCTTTTCAAATTCATAGTGCTCCTTAAAAAGTTTTTATTCTTTTCAATGTTGAAAAGCAGCACTATGCCTCTGATGTAGTCATGGGAATTGTTAAGAGGATTTTTATCAGTTTTGTAATTTCACTAAAAACATAATCCAAATTATTTTCCAAGATAAATTTCAGCAGCTCAATTAATTTGCAATATTCATGAATATCAGTCCTACAATAGAATACTTTTAATTAAGTTTCAAGCTTTCTTTGTCAATCATGGGATAAGCTTCAGTGGTCAGTATTATCTCTTTTGTGGGATGTTCATTCTTTTTCTAGTGAAGCAATTCTTGTTGAACAATTTAGCAGCTACTAAGTGTTTAGTGGAAGAATATCTGTCCATTATATAAACACATTTATAGTCACACACTTCCTCAGTTACACTCACAGAACTTATTTCTTGGGGATGTAAGGCCATGGTTAAAGTTTTCTGTTAAATAAAAGAACCGAAAAAAAATGAACCAGATAGAATAGCCGGAAACAGAATAATAATCTAATTCTACACTCGTCTACTCTTTTATCACCTTCAAGAATATGGTACACTGTTTTTAAGCACAACACACGCTGAGTAAAGAAAACCTTCCTTCCACCATCACGCCAGAGCAACAGTGCTCTCTCTACCTGGCAGTCCCGCTTTCTTCCCCACCCCCTCCTATATGTGCATGCGCACAACAGTCAAACAATACGTCACTGGCACTGTGAAGAGCACAGTTCTATACAAAGATCTTTGTATCTATTTCATAAACTGGGAGATGGTTATTAAGTACTGACATTAAGCTTAAGGAATATATATTGTACTACAAAAATAAAGAAAGAATTAAAGAAAAAAGGACTCATTATATTAAATATTATCGATAATATTAAGTGGAAATAGGAGGTGCTGCAGTTCTGCAGCGCCTATACATGAGCTGCTACTGTATCTGAGACATGGCTCACATCCTACCTTCCTAACTCACTTGTTGTGGTATACAGGACTACACACTATTTCAAAATGACCATGAACAAAAAAGGGGAAATGGAGTAGCCGTATACGGTATGTCAGAAGTGATATTAAAGTAAAAGTGATATCATCATATAGCCCATATAATGCTTCTACAGAGTACCTCTTTTTAGGACCTAATAGATCAACTCAAAACATATTACTAGCTGTTGTTTACAAACCCCTCAGGATAAGTGATATAAATAGATTTGAGACAGAACTAATGACTTATAGAATTATGATCACATAGGAGTCATGGGCGACTTTAACATTGACCTCTTATCTAATACACTTGACAAACACAGACTAGAAGACTTTATAGCGTCATGTAACCTGGAACATTTGTCCAATGCAGGCAACACACCATACTTTAAACGCTCATACTTGACTTGACCTAATCACCACTTCTAATGCTGATAAAGTTTTGAAATGTGGAGAAATGGCTGCACCAGGACTTTCACATAGTGACTTAATTTTCTTATCATATTCTTTAAATATTCCTAAGTTTCAGCCTAAAAAATTACATAGAGGACTCTTTTAAAAATATACATATGAATACTATGTTGAGGGATGATGCTTCACTTCCCTGGCAGAACATGATGACTAAAAATGACATTGATGACAAATTGACTTGCCTAAATGAAATGGTGCTTTGGATCTTTGACAGACATGCCCCTTTAATGACTAAGCATGTGACTCGGCCGCCCTCCCCTTGGATTTCTCCGACGATTATTGAACTAATGTCTTGTCACCATGCCACTTTTAGACGTTTCAAACAAGCCCGCCGAAACAAACTTTTCACTGTTGGAGAGTATTTTGAGCAATACAGGCACCTTAGAAATAGATGCACACAAAGTGTTAGGAGAGCCAAAGTTAATTACTCACATGGATTATTATTATAGACATCCTCACCTCACACTTTATGGAAGAACCTATGTTTACTAGGGGTCAAAGATTATACAATCTATGTATCGAAGATGTTTGACTGATGTATATTTACAATCCTGCCTTTGTTTGTGCCAAAGTAGCTACTAACACTAATTCAACACAATATCCTGAGATTATGTGGTGTCCCAAAATGTTTCCCCTCTCTCTATCCACACCCAAATGCAAGTACACCTTTTCATCCCTAAAACAATTAATGTAACTAGTACATAAGTGTATAACCCAAACAGGTGGTAAGTTGCCAAAAATATTGTGATAAAAAAGGGTGGTTTGTTTGATGAAAAACTCAATTTCTGTCAATGAAAGGGCTATAAATTTTATATGCAATATAATTGTACTTAAAACACAAAATGAGTTGTTTATTTTTTACCAATGGAACAATGTAAGCCCATGGCTCCGTACTGGACCACCAAGGATTTTACTTCTCTGAAGAAGATTACTAGATCCATAGGTATGGCCACTCCTGATTTAAAGGGTAGGAAAGAGAAAGGTAGGTTGTAGGAAGTGCACCCACATTAGTATGATATATATATATAGAGGAAGGGAATTCATCCCAAGAGATCCTGCCTGAGATTCAAACCTCAATCTACCCATCACTGGCAATCCAGTCTATTGCGAATTTACGCCTTAGAATGTGAGATCATCGATGCTAGTTCAGACTACTCAGCCACCGCTTCTGTGTTAATGTTCTTGTTCCACAGTATTTCCTCGACTTTGTCTTACCGTTCCGAAGTTCCCATCCGCCAGATCCCTGCTCATGTGGTCTAGTTCCCAGTCTATGCACACAGGCCTCACAACAGGGGAGAACTCTATGGGTGAGGCCATCAGAAGAACAGCGATATCCGAACCGTAGTTACCTCCGAGGTCTTGGTAGGCCGGCTGGATAACTATCTCCTTCACCTGAAAAATATGTGCAAATACATGTCAAAGTAAGTAAATGAAACATCTCTTTGCCTTATTTATTTCTGATCATCTTCGATGAACAGTCCAGGATATATTAAACTAATTCTTTTATTTAAAGCCTTTGAAATTAGAACTAATATTCACAAGATTTCTTAACGCTAACCCACCTCCATGGTTTAATGTCTAAGGCATTAATCTCCCAATAGAATGGACTGCTAATGGAAAGAAGATCAAGATTAAAATCCCTGTCAGATGTACTGAAGAAGGTCTCTCTCTCTTGCTTTCTCCCTCCCCTCCTCACCCCCCACACCTAACACACAAAAATGAATGTACGTATCTTTCCTTTAAATTCAATTTTTCTCATCCCTAGCACACTAGAGTAATTACTACATATGTGTATAATTTGAACAGGTAGTAAGGGTGGTATTACACTGTCAAATTTCTTTGATTAAAAAAATATTTTTTCTATGATCAAATATTGTGTGCAGCAACTGAGAGTGTGATTGAGATGGTCTCATTGCCGCTAAAAAAAACAACTAAAAAAAAGCCTGTGAAACGACATTGGATTTGTAGATAATACACAAAAGGAATTAGTAGTTGCCTACTAAAATAACTTGAAATTGAAGATCCAGAATCTTATCAAAAATATTTATGAATGGACCAAGAAACTTTTAAATATTTGGTAGCTCAAGTTGCTCCATCGATTAGAAGAGAGAATACACACGTAAGAAATCTATAAGTGTGGAAGATCATTTCAGTAAAGCGTCGTTTTTTCGCCACAGGTGAAATTTTTCCAGGTTTGTATTACCACGCCCAGGTACCAAAGTGTATTATTTCGCAAATAATTCCAGAAACGTTCAATGTTATTTACCAATCTTTGAAGAATTAATACTGTAAGGTTTGTAATATGTATTATGTGTATCTACAGGTATAATAGTATTATAATATCCGAATTATTCCAAATTCTCATTTTAAATATACTATATATTATTATTCGTTTACATAGGGTTCTTTCAAATACATAGTTGTGTGTTAGATTTTAAAATAGTGACATTATGATTTAAATAATGGTTGACATAGCTTTACTTCACAGCTTTAGAACCAAGTCTTACGATTGACACGATCACATGAAAAGATATCAGTTCATTCAAAGGTTGTTTCAATCAATGAGACAGAACCGATATCTTCTTCCAATGTGGCATATGTAAAACTAGAAAAACTTTCAGAATCAAATGCAGTGGAATTTTTTTGGTCAACGATTGAACTACTAGCATTGGTTGTATTTTCTATACCCTTCCAAGCATCAATAATAGCTTGTTGAATTTTCCTCTTGAATTGCAATAAAATAGATTCATGGTGACCAGTGTCACATAACTAAGAGACAACGAATTTCCCAGGCATATCAAAATAATCTTTGTTTTGGGTTCCTTTTGTATTTATAGATGCAAGTGTTGACATTTGCCTCATTGTATGCATTGCCTCATTTAATTTTTTTTTTTTTCTGACAAATTTGGGGCTGATTTGCACTTTTTTGTTGGCTGCACATATGACTCTTCTTCAGTTGTTTTTTCAACAATCTGAAGGAAAAAACACTTCATTATTATGTATGTTATATATTTGTTTCAAATCCATACAAAATGATTTGACTGGGAAAATATTGCTAAGAATTTTCAAGATGTTTTAAACTTAATTGGAGCAATGGATGGGAAATACGTCTGAATTATCTGTCAGAAATACATAAGAGCTCGTCATTTTAATTATAATCAATTTAACAGTGTGGTTTTATTTGCTCTTATTGGTTCAAATCATAAATGTATATATGTGGATGCTGGTGTTTTTGTAAAGAGTACCTTGAAACGTGCTGTGAATAACAATTAATTACATATTCCGATTGTGAAATGTCTAACAATTACTAATGTCTACACACCTTTCGTAATACTAGCTAATTATGTATTTCTTCTCAGCATTAACATTATGAAGCCTTATCCTTTACCTGATATTACTGAAGAACAACTAATATTTAACTACAGATGATCTCGTGGAAGATGTATGATCGAAAACTGCTTTGGTATCTTGGCGAATAGACTCTGTATATTTTTAACCAATATATGCCTATAATCTCCAAAGTAAATGATATATTATTAGCTACTTGCACAATACATAATGTTTTGACAAAAACACATTGAAATTCTTAAAATCAGAGGGAAATACTCACCATGGAAGAAAACGAGATGGATTATATGGAAGTGCGAACTCTGGGCAATTAAGATATCTTTCAGATGCATGATCTTGCTTGACAACACTATAGACCATCTAGGTATTCTAGTGTAATAAGTGATCAATTTAAGGACTTTTATAATGGAACAAGCAAAGTTCCTTGGCAAGACAAAATGATATAAATTTTAATAACATTGTCATCAACTGTATTGGTCTCTTCATTGGTTTAAGTGTTTATGTCTTGACCTGTACTTTCAAAGCTTGATCGAGAAACGTCAGGATTTGTTGCGTTACTCAAAAATGATAATAATGGATAACAATGGACACTTGGTTTGTATAGCTTCCCTAAATCTGATCAACTCTATTTATTTTTTCCTATTTGTAGATATAAAATATTGAGAAAATCAAATTTTTGTGTAACAATCTACTTTTTAAAAAAAAATTAATTCTATAAAAACATTCATCATCAGCACAGCTCTGTCCTTGAAATAAACGTGGGGTATTGTTTAATAATTTGCATAGTGGCATGGCACTGAAGGATATTATTCTGTTAATAAGTTGGCCACACTGTTACCCAGGCGACTTTGCACATGTTTACATGGATGTTTCTAGATTCTACAAACAAAACTTAACTTCATTAGTTCTGACAAATACTGGGTGTGTAATCCATCATTCTTTTTCTTCATATCCTGGGCTGTGCAGCCTGGCACATATTCTTGTAAAGGTTCCAAGATTTCTTTATATTTTGACAATCTCTTATCACGGTCCTTGTAGCTTACACAATTAGTATCACACAAGAAAGTATTATGTTCATAATATGTGATTATATTTGTAACTGCCTCGCATGTCCATGTTATTCTTTCGGCTACCATTTTCTTTGATCAGATGTGCAAATATTTTCTTTGATAAAAGCTCTTTGACAAGTTGTTGAAGTCTCGTCACATTTTTTTGAGCAAAGATCTTTGATCATAGTAATTTCACAGTGTAATACCACCATAAGACATGGTGCTAAAAAAATAAGTTAGGAACACAAATTATTATTGGGGATATTCAACGTTCCTATACAAGCACACGATTTACAAAATAATTTAACTCTAGAATAAACAAAACACCCAGTCTCCAGACAGTCTTTATGAATGTAGAAGCACCAATTATAACAATTTACCTCTTTGGCAATGCCGGAAATTGAACCTGAAACTTGTAGCTAAGAATATAGACACACTACCAGGTGGATAAACATAAAATTAAGTAAATTTAAGTAAAATCTATTATTTTTGGTAATATTCATACTTTAGGTAAGGAGTGATGTAATTTTAGGTCAAGAAACATTAAATATGATTAAAAATATAAATAAATAACTTGCTGCTATGTATTATTGTGCCAAATTAATAAGTCAACAAAATATAGTAGGAATGTACAAAACTAGAAAATTCAAGGGGAAAAAAATCTCAATCTCGCCTCAAAAGTTAAAAAATGGATCTTAAAAATTTGAGAAATAATAATAAAAAAATAGTGACCCTAAACATTAAAAAACCAGGAATTTATTATTTCCATTAATAATGTAAAAACCCAAAAATAGGTCCCATTTCTCCCCTTCTCCAAAACAGCCTTCATTAAGAAATGTTTTGGTTGTGAATATTGTTTTTCATTATCAAACTTTGACAATATAATCTGTTACACTACACAATTAAATTATAAATGGTGTTCATTGTAACTACCTATCACTATTTTATTAATTGCCTTTAAAATGCGTATGAGCTATATCTCCAGTGTTTGATTGGAAAAAAAAATACAGTCTGAAGCAAGCGCCAGCTCAAATGTCAAAAAGGATCTCTATAAACTATATATTTACTTTAATAAACACAATTTAAAATTTTGTGCTTTCAAATAACATTTTATTGTCTTGTTCTTGTGTCTCAATACTTTTTTACATTCACGTATCGAGATCATCTGGATTTGAAAAAAATGGTTCTCACAACGCTAAATTATAGATGTAATAATATCCACAGTTCTTATGGAGTAACAATATACAAAAAGTATAAATATAAGTAAAATAAATTAGGTTTTTAAAGAAATCAAAGATATTAAAATGGGTACAATACAAATAACATATTTAAAAAATGAATAGATAAAAGTGGATGGCCACTAAATTGCGAATTGTGGGGCCATGTAAAAGAACAAAAATACTAGATTGACAAACTTAATTTACTGATATCTGATTTAATGAAGGGAAATACAAGTTGAAACTATTTAAAATATACAAAAATTGATTACTATGTAATACACAATGAAGTTTACATTAATAATAAGTTATGTTAGTGGACAAGTAGCTTGATATTTAACATGGGGTTAAACACTATAATCAAAATCAACCATATTAATGTACTCTACTCACGTCTCTGATCTGTGTGAAATCTTGCTGTTTGTTGAAGTCCCTGTAATATTTTCCCAGGGCCACTCGTAAGGTCTCTGGAGACACTTTCCAAACACAGTGACCCGCTGCAATTACAATTATTTATGAATTCATGGGATGTTATGTTATTGGAGCTATTGATATTAATATATGAGATTATGTTTGTTCAACCCACATGGTCTAAGACGTCAAGCTCTCAATAGATTGGAATATTTACAGTCCGTCAGAAACTCAATAACAAAACATTAAGATTTTTTAAACAGAAGATTCCTGGAAAGTTTGTTAAAGTACTTTTCCAGCAAAATTGGTGGGCTCTTTTGCGCTCACTTTATGAATTCAATGTGGAAGGTAACGAGAAACCACCAAAGATTTCAAACTTTCTTAGTACATGTGCTTTATATCAGATGGTGCGGGTATCACCAACCAGCCGAAAGGATGAGTGCATGCACAACTTTGAGATGGATGGAAACACAGTAAACCAACCTTCGAGTTGATTACTAAGAAGAATATAATATCTTCTAATGACAACATATTGTTATTAGCTTCAACTTGTGTGGTATCCACTATTGTGGTCTTTGTAAGCCTGATGCTTGAAAGTAGGACTGTGACCTAAGTATTTGGCAGACCAGATAGCACAGACCTGCGTAGGCCATGCTTGATACTGATTTCAGTTGAACTGAGCTGTGAGAATTGTTATCCAAATGTTTTAGCTTCCCTCTGGGAAGCACATTGCTTTATTTCGATTTGTCGGTGGAGTGAAGTTGGAGGTAGAACCCAAAATGGTGACATGTTGAGAATGGCATGTCTCCTGCCAATCTTTTTCAGGAAACAGACTGGAGAACTGATGATGTGTGCGATAAGTGGTGGTATGCATGGGAACAATACCATGGACTCTTGGAAAACGAGCGAGTAGCTCAGCACTATTAAGATTTAAACACACTCAGATTTAAAACTACCATACCCACGTTAAACCCTAATTACACCTGTTCATCCACAGAACTGACATGATACTGTCAATAAAAATCTAACCAGTTATATATTCCAACTCCCCTTGCAGACTTTTTAACACTTCAATTCTCAAGCTATCCTGAAACGAACTAAGGAGTTAGGAAAGGGGTCGACACAATATATAGCCTACATATAGTATTAATATATATAATTATTATTTACGAGGTGGTCTTTTGACAGGTTTGTTGCCTTGTCCAAATTGAGTCCTACAGAATATCCTATTATTAGCTAGATTTTTAAGATATTGAAACCTCATATTATTACCTTGTAAGCATTTATATACCTCTAAGAAATATACACATGTATATAAATGATGTATGTAGTATATATTAATGGCTTGTGAACTCGTACATCATTATTAGTGACATCGAAACTAATAATGATGGACAACCTCATAAGTGATGAATGTAAACTTCTGGGAAGACACTTGGGAGACAATGGCTACACTGGTATTAAAACACAATGATAGATGTGTGTCAAAAGGATGAGGGACCTCCTTGGTATGATGCATTTTATTAAATACGTGTATATATTTAATTATGTGTAAAATTGTAATTGTTATTGTAACTAAATTGTGAATAAATATATATTATTTTAAATAGTAAACCATGCTACAATATCAATACAAGACTTACAAATTAGCTTAATTCAAGAACATAAAAGCTAATTTTTCTAATGGGGTGCGGGGGTTTGTAGAAAATGTTGCTATAAATCTGGCTAAGAAAAGTTTTCATCTATATATAAATATACACCTGCCCCCAATAACCCCCAAGGTGGGTCCATAAATTTACAGCGGGGCTGACCCCGTCTCCCCACCTCCTAAAATCCCCTTTCTACGTCTTTGTACATAGTACTGTACCTCAATATTTCAGCCATCAACTCACTATAGTGAGAAAGGAAAGCCTAAATGTAATAAATGATTATTTGTTTCAACTGTGCCAGGAATGGATGTACTACCAACTGATCTCAGGTGCTGAATATCGGTAACTCTTCAGCATCCACTAAATTTAAGTTAATATTGATCGTCATTAACTAAAATTTGTTAAATAAAAATAATCATCAAATAATAACCAATCTACCTTTATATACTTGTAAAGTAATTTATCTGTGGACGAGCTCGGTGATTTTGGGGTTAAGTGCACGCCTTAGGACCAGATGTTCATGGGTTCAAACCTAACTGTGGTCGACAAATTTTTCTTGAGCAATAAAAAATCTTTAGAATAAATTCCTCCACCAGGGAAGTAAAGATGTCGACTGTGGCATATTAAAGAACCCTGGAAGGTATGTGAAAGTGCCTTTCCCAACAAAATTGGTAAGCCCTCATAGAGATTCCTCTGGACTGATATAATCAGTCAGCTCAAAAAGTGCATGCCAAATACCTCAAATAAATAGAATAAAATTTTACCTGTGATAACAGCATTTTCATTCAGTAAACTTCCCCCACACCAAAAGCTCCAATTGCCGGCTTGCAGCACATACAAGGCTGATTGCCAAGGATAGAAGCCAAAGGGTGCGGAAAGGCCGTGCACAACTAGAGGCGTCACCTCTGCGCCAATGTGACCACATTCTGGACAAACAAACACTTTTTATGTTGATACATTTCTGACATTGAGTGTTGATGTTTAGACTTTCCCCTGGGACTGGATCTATGATGTTTATACTTCTTTGATCCCGAAAGCTTCTATAGAAAATATATTGTACATGTAGATTTAAAGATGTTAAAAATAATCAGCAGAGGCGAGTAAAAATAATGTAAATGAGTTGACAGGAGTGCATTTTATTAACATAAACTTAAGCCAAACAAAACGTTGAAAATATATCTTCTCTGTTATAATCGCAACAATTTTGAACCAAATAAAGTTTTTTCTTGTTTTTTGCCACATTAGTTCACGCATCTACCATCAATGATATAAACTGATTGATGCATAATATATTATACAGGATAGAATACATCTGACCAATATTCTTATTTAGTTAATCAATATATTGCTCACACACAATTGATGAATATATAAATGAAAAATTGCCAAAAACCCTTTTGTTTGTATCAAATTTTCTATGATTAAAATAGAAGAAAAACACTACGGCGAATCTTGAAAAGAATATCTTGAGTAAATAATCGTTTACATACAAATACAAGTTTATTTGCAAAAACATAATTTGTTTTATTTAATTGTGAATGCAGTGACCCAAAACAATGTGAATATTGTTTGAACGATATATTTTTGTATGTTTTGTTACCTGGCTTGCATCTGAGCAATTCCCTGCTCCAGTGTCCACTTCTCAAGCACTCCGCCTCATTATTGTCCTCATGTTCAGAACCGTCAGGTTGGTAATATCGGCGGCACTGGTAGCGTGCCATGGTACCCACAGGCACGGGGATGTCACAGGGCAGCCAACCTTTCCTGTTGCCCGAATGAGATTCGCACGATACCGTAAGCCGAGGAGACACGATGGCTGGACATGTCACAGCCCCGCTGACTGACAGGACAATTTACTCTTACAAAGAATGTCAAACTAGATAACTTGATGGCCTCAATTTTTAAATGCATTGAAATAATCGAGAATCGGTCTTAAAATCACAATATTCAATACCTAGATTCTTAGCTTTAAATTCCCTGTAATTATTTTCCACCCTTCTAATTACTCGTTAGGGTTATAGGCCTATGCATTTTCTTAGCACTGGGTCTTACTGCTCCTTCGGGTTGTACACTTGCATACATGTTGATTATGCAAATGAAGTGGGTATGAGTAAGATTGAATCTAGGGAAAGTGTACCCACATTTGTGTGGAAGGAGACAAGGAAATCATTTATGGAAAGCCACTTTCAGTACACCCAACTGGGATACAAAACCCGATCTCCTGGTCCTTGGCAGTCTACTTTCTTGCGAGAGTGATGCCTTATAGTTATATCATTCAATCACTGAATCAGGTAGGTAATAATTGATTTTATTTTTCTATCCGCTCCGTCAGACTCTCATACCTGGTCCACATGTGGGGAGTCTGGGCACCCACACGGAGTTATGGCAGTAGACTGATGCGCTACCTTGAAGAGTGTGGCCTGCCTCGCACGAGTAGTTGAGTACTTGGTACTGCGTCACCATCGCTCCAGGCCTGTGAGTTAACACCACACAAGGGAATTATGTTGGCAATACTGGGATAGCTCTCCCTCCGTTATGCAACTGGTGAAGCTACGGTATAGATGAAACGCCAAAGTGCAGGATGAATAAGTGGTACTATAGTAAGGGTAGAAGAGGAATTAGGAAAATAAATAATTATTTATCTTTTATAGTATGAGACCTGCTACATTGCTACCATTAAAATAATATTTACCTGACTCTTCACACTTCTTCAAAGGTGTCACTATGCAGAACAAATAAAATTATTCAGAAGTGTTTTATTGTGGAATACAATAGAGAACACGGTCTCAGTCATGACTCCTAAACACACCCGTCAATTATTGTTTTCTTACGGTCTGTCCACACACGGACACATGTTAAGCCATTGCGCAGCCCTAAATCTTGCATGTCTTACCACATCAGTAGTAACTCCAATCATACCAGCTTGTGTAGGAATTAGTCAGTAGAATTTGGAGGAAATGTATTGGCATTTGGGTGAAGGGAGAGTGGTAAATTATTTTTAAATAAAATATTACAGTATTCCCAGCACACATTTGAACCCCAGCCCTCCTTCACCAGCAATATAGATTAAATTAGATTAACATCTGCTCTGTCATAATGGAATCTTTTTTTTTTTTTTTTTTTNNTTACAAATTCTTAAGATTTTCTTCAATCATAGTTCGAGTATGAAGTTTGTGGTGACTTATTTTGCTTCTGTAATCAGACTGGATCGGGATTATTTTAAGAACTGAATCTCCTCCACTACGCTTTTAATGTTTAATGATCCTTCTTCAATTGTTGGCTTAGAACGTTGAATAACGTTGTTTCTATCATCACTGCATTGTAACACCTTGTACCACATTGTAGAGAGAAGGATGTAATCAAACAAATGCAGCCATTGAATTAGTCTTGATACATCTGCTTGGCTCTCAAGTGGCAAGTTTATCTCCTTTACAATCCTAATTAAAGAATCTACCACACCTCTATGATTTATTTTGTCATAGGACGAAGAGCGTCAACCCTCGCGATCTGCCTAGTTTTTGATACAGAGTGAATAGAGAGATTTGCCCTATTTTGTAGAATTTTCCATCTTGAAGGGCTAATAGCAAATACACTGTAGAATTTCTTCACATTGCCAAATTAGGTTTTCACCTCTACTCCTGTTTCCATAGCATGGGTATAACAAAAATTGAACATATGTGCAATGCTTGAGGACCACCTTAAATTAATTCTGGCTTATTAGAAAAAACATGTCAGGGTAGGGGAGAGAAAATGTATACTCCACCCCTCTATCTCTGTCCGTCACACTTAAAGGGCCTAGTTGAGCCTTACACATAAGAAATATACAATAAAATTAGAATAATAAGAAAACAATGGGGGAAGGTGCGCGTCGGGATGACTCCCCAACAACTCAAAACTAGTGCACAATCGGCACGGAAAACGCTGGCTATAATACCGATGCTCCCACCCAACCAAGCCAGCTGGGCAGGTTGCTGCTACGCACCCTAGCCCCTCACCAGAGTCATACCGATGCTCTCACCTAACCAAGCCAGCTGGGCAGGTTGCTGCTACGCACCCTAGCCCCCACCAGAGTCAAGTAAGTCAATGACCGTCATGTAGTTTATATGATTCTACTTGTTACCTGCATGATGGGCAATTCGAGGCCACATATCGAGCATGAGCGGATGGAGCTGGTAAGCTACAGCCTCCTCCACTCTCGTTCTGTCCACACATATCTGGAGTTTCGTCAGACCAATCTGAACAGTCCGGCTCATCATTGCAGGTCAGGTTGGAGTTGATGCATCCACCATAATGGCAGCGGAACATGTTCTTAGGGCATCTAGTGGGACAGAGTGCTCACAGGGGAGGTATAACAAAACCTCTAAATTGATATGTTGGAATTGTATGATTAATTAGTAGAGTATTTAGTTGATATTAGTATTTTTATGAAACATTAACTGAGTGACGAAGCACTTATATGATGTAAGAGTGTGTGGATCAAAAGGAAGGGGTAGGTTAGGTAAGACATGGTTAAATGTTTTAGACAAATGTTTGAAAAAGAGAAACATTAAGAGTTTTAGTAATAAATAGTATGTATGACTCAGTGTTAGGATGTTCTTGGAGCTAAGGGAGTATGAAAGGATAGGGAAGTGTGGGGAAAGTTAGTGAGGATGAATTAAGTATAGAGTTTTGGTTTTGGAGCTATATGCAATTTTTTTTTGCCTACTTGTAGAGGAATGGTGTGATTAAATATGTATGTATGTGTGTAATCAACCGAGTAGAGAGGAATATTGGTTCTAGTATTATGGGTGGATATTTACTTTGTTAAATATATATATGGGTCAAAGCATAATCTAAAACTTGAATCTTTATTCGAATCCTGAACCAAAATCTTAAAAGGACATGGCAGAAACTTTATAATTTTGGTACTTTTTCCCCCCCAAATAATATTAAAATCAGTTATGTACTTTCTCTAGAAAATGGAAGCTGTAAGTTAACTAAATTATAACATTTATTATATTTATTTATAATGTAAAGTCACCTTCAGTAAATCAATACATTAAAGTGCGGCAAAAGGGAGCACGTGTAATTTTACAGTTTTTATATCATTAAATTTGTTTGGCCAAAATATATAAAATATTTCTCCAATAGCAACATAGGGTTTAATTTTCTGCAAATGCTTATATCAACAGATCTTGAATATTTGTCAAGGGTGACCTGGAATTTTGTCAAAACTTTTTAAATAAAGAAAAAAGGTTTTTACAAAATTCCAGGACACCCTTGACAGATATTCAAGATCTGTTGATATTAGCATGTACAGAAAACTATACTCTATGTTGCTACTGGAGAAATATTTGATTTATTTTGGCCAAAACATGCCAATTCTATAAAAACTGTAAAAATACTCGCAATCCCTTCAGCCGCACCTTAATGGTCTGAAGTCTAGTCCTTTTACTTTGAACTTTTTTGTTTGTTTTTGTTTAATCTTGTGATTGATAAATGTAGATAGAATGTTATAAGCACTCTTACACTTGGTCAAAGCAAAGGTCCATCGTCTCGTCTGATCCATCATTGCAGTCAGGATGTCCATTACACACTTCTCGGGGCCCGACACATTGCCCTGAGGAACACCGCCACTCTCCTAGCCTGCGCAGATATTTTGTTAAAAAACAAATCTAAACACTTACATCATAACAATTGGCTACCTGATTAGTAAACTAAGTATTACAAAGTGTGGGACCCTACTAATTGGATGTGGTAACGAAAGAAAAGTATTGATAACAATAAGTATCGATATCGAAATTTTAATCTAGAAAAATGTGTTTTTTAATCTAGTATTAATAATTTCTTATCCGCTTCGGTGGCCACATGGTCTACACGCTAATCTCATGTTGGACTGGACTGCCAAAGACGGGGAGATTGGGGTTCGATCCCGGCAGGATGCATTGAGGGTAGTTTACCCTAAATGAATTTCTACTCTCCCTCCACGTAAATGCAGGTGAATTTCCTCTAAATTAAGCCTTCCTAATTCCAAACTCATTAGTGTAATTAGTACATAGGTGTGTAACCTGAACAAGTAGTAAGACGCGAGGATAAAAAAATCAACTTTAGCATCAAAAATATATTTTCATTTTTATTTAAACACTGAAAATTATAATGGTTTTTAATACTTTAAAACAATTTCATAAAATACTTTTTCGCTATCCAACTTCTCAAAAAAACTCCCATAGTGGACTTAAGGAAGGTGTCATTTTCTAACTACATTGTTTTTTATATGTTGACGGTCAGGTGACTGTATTTATAAACAAAGATGAAAGAACAGCTAAAATTATGATGAGCTAAAAGAAATTGAATGCTTGAATTGAAGAAAATTATTGAGTGTAATTTGTTTTCCCTCCATAGTCCTCCTTAGTAAACATTTAATCCCAGCATGAGTGAAGATAACAAAATAATTGTTTCCATAGATAAGTAAGCCGCGACCACTTTATGCCTGGATCTCCGCAAATTATGAAAGGCAAGCTTACACCTTTCGTAACAAGTGGAGTCACCAGTATCCCCGACCAGCGGATCAACGTCCCAGATTGCTACAGGGTATGATTCAATTCTCGCCCAAGTAGCAAGAAAGGCAGATGTGGTGGCTACAGTAGATTCATGAAAACCAGAATTTAACACTAAAGATAGAAAATCTAAGTCTTTGTCGCAGTGCGGCTGTGTACTAGCATGATAAATCTTAGGGCAATATTCAAATTTCTGTTGAACCTTTCTACCTTATTAGCAGCAGGATTGTAAAGGCTAGTAGTCACCTGTTTAATATCCCATGCAAAACACATATTATGAAATACCTTGGAGCGAGAACAAGGTCTATTATCGCTAATTTACTGGGGGCATTAAAATAGCCCATGCTCTTTCAGAGAGTACTTTAACAAACGACTACGGGATGGGGCTGATAACATCGACACTAGAAGATATAGGACAATAAAGTATAAAGAATAGTCCTTCGTTGATGTGAGAAAGAACATCGGCAACTACATTATCTTTTCCTGAGACATGTTCTGTTCTGAATTTGAATTGTGACAATTTCAAAACCCAACAACCAATTTTCTCTAATTGCTTCGGGTGAATAAACATCCACGACAGGGCTGTGTTGTCGGTATACAGCACAGACTCGCAATGCTAGAGATAGTTGGCAAACCAAAGGTACAGGCGAGGCATTTCTTTTCGTACACACTGTACCTTTTCTGAGCATCAGTCATCGACTTACTAGCGAATGCTACCGGCAATAAGCCTTCAGGAGCCCCTAGGATAGGACAAAGCGTCAACCCTAAGTTCAAAAGGTAATGAAAAATCAGGCATTCTAAGAACCTTAGGAGAAACAAAATTTTGTTTAAGTTTAGAAAAGGCTTTACTTTGGTCATACCTACCCCTTCCTCCCACCCCAAAAAATGTTCTTTCTTTTTCAAATGATTTAATGGGACAGCCAATTCAGAGAAGTAAGGAATGGACCTGGAATAATATGCACACATCCTAACAAAGCGTTGAGCTTGTTTCAAATTTTTTTTAGGAGAGAGAAGTCAACAATGGGTCTAATACGTTCAAGATCTACAAGGATAACCTTTAGAAATCACATACACCAAATACTTGATACAACCAGTACCCCACGTCACTTTATCGAGATTTACAGTGCGTCCTGCCTCCCTTAAGCGTTGGAGAACTAATCTGATGTGTTTTTTATGCTCTTCTAAGGATTGACTATAGATACAAATGTCGTCCACATAAATTAACACAAACTTAAATTTGAAATAAGACAAAATGTGGTCTAGAACCCGGCTAAGTGCCGCTCCACCACAACTGATCCCCAGGGGAACTCTATTAAACTCATAACAACCCCAAGTGGTAAAGAAAGTGGTAAATTGCTTCAAATCCTCAGTAAGGGCACATTGAAGAAAGCTTGCGTTCAGTTCTATCATACTATAGACTTTCACCTCCCTTCCATTTCCCCTAAATGTTGAAAGGCACTTTCATCAGTGGGCATAGGGTAGGGGTCAAACACGATTCATTTATTAATTTTTTGATAGTCGACAACTAACCTGTGCCCGTCATCTTTCCTGGGAATAATAAATGCGGGAATAGCAAATGCAGATCGAGGTGGCTTGGTTACATTTTTATCTAGCAAGTCTTGAAATAAGTCTCTAATTTATAGATTGGCAAAAAAAAAGGGGGGGGGGGAATTAAGTTAATCCATGGCATTACTAAATTAAAAATTATCGTTGTGACTCCTTAAATAAGTACCTCCTAGTTTTAGGTATTCTTCCACTTCATTATTTGTCCATGCTTATCAGATTTGAAACTAACAGCCGTAAGGCTGGAGTACTGTTGTATATTGTTGCCTAGCCTTGACTTATTGTGATTCTACCGATTAGAGTTACGGTAATTATCTGTTTAGCACACTTTCGTTCTAGAAAAGAGTGACTAGTTTTTTAATCTTCAACCCAACCATTGTTGTCTTTGTTGTATGTCAATTTAAAGTGTCACACCAAACATGGCCATTTTGATCGCGACTTGTAGGTTTATGTCAAATTGAAGCCTCATGGATGCTTGTACAACGAGTTGTTGGAATTGAGTACAAAAATAGTATGAGAGGTGCTGCATTATATATTAAATGAATCTGACGTCTAAGAAGTGGGGGTAAAGGGGGAGATGGGAGTTTGCTTGAACAGAATATAATATCCCAAAGCAAAACTTCAGTTGACCACAGTCCAAAGAATCGCGGAGCGTACTTTCAGTATCAAGGTGCCGGTTCGGTTGACAAGGTGTTGCAGTCGGGTTAGCTTATTCTCTCTTTTGTCGTCTAGTCTGACAGTATTTGCGTAAACCGGGCCGTATTCAAGAACACACCCAGTGAGTTAATAAACTGCAATTTATTTTAATATCATTTACATCATATGTACGGGCTAAACGAGTATTATATACAATGCCACTAATTTTTTTGCTCAGCGTTTAATAATATAGTAATATTTAAGATAAATTTCTGTATGAAATATCTACATTGTAGTATTCAAAATAATATATTTTGTGATTCATCTTTTAATTTGCCAGTAAATAATAATTTTGAGCAAAAGTAGTTTAGTCGATAAATGGCCTAATTTTGGTAGGAAGAACAGTACCTTGTGGTTACTAAAGTTACTAGAACAATTTTAATATATCCATACATTGAATCTTGTTATCTGCAGAAGTCACTTTTTATAGATATTATTAATACCTACAAATAACACAAATAATATAGTAAAGTGTTATCAAAGTTGGTCGCAAAGAAATGTGCTAGAATTTTCTAAACTGTTCTGCTAACTAAAGTCAGGCTACAGTCAATAAGAAGCCACAAATTCATTAGATTAATTATTTAAATAAAATATTTGAAATTATACTGGGTTCAAACCAAAAAACCTGGTTAAAAAAATAAAAAAATATATTTTAACACTAGTACAAAACTTGCAAGCTTCTGCATTAGTGTTATGTAGATCATTATAAACAATATTCGGGTAGTTAAATAGTTAAAAGGATAATACCTTAAGCAACAGTTAGTTAATCCAATTCGATCTTTCCTTTGAGGATTTTACAGTTTTTTTAAGATAATGATGTTTTCATCGTATCAACCCAACTTTAAATAGGTACATTTGAAATATTCAACCGTATGCGGCATTTCCACTAGTGATACAAGCTCTTAAAGTGTGACACCCGCTGACAAAACAGTCCTACTCACCCACACGTGTGGGTCATGTTGCAGCTCTCCTGGTGGTGACATGTGTAAAGATGAGGACAGCTTAACGCAGACTCGTCAGATCCGTCAGGACACTCTGTGACTCCGTTGCACAGACTGGTCTTGGACAAGCATGACCCCGTCGAACACTGAAAGGCGTGGCTCGGACACCTGCGATAGTGTGACATGGGTGAGAGGGCCGACTTCTCCAATATGGTTTGTGTTCAAAACTCGGGTCAGGGTGCCATAAAGTAGAAGTATAGTCCAATTTTCATAAGAAGGGCCTTGTCTGACAGATAGAAAATTTACTTAAATTTATTTATGATAAATAAAAGGTATTTTTCAATCTCTGTTGTTACAGCCAATGGACCAGGAGGTGCTTTAAACTATTAAATGTGCCCACAAAAAATATTTTTATGAACTCTGATTGGATATGAAGATACTTTACCTTCCATACTTGAACTCCTGAAAAAAAAAGTGAAAATCAAAGACATAATATGCTGGGTACAGTGCTGTAACGTAGTCCTCTGAGCCTTCAAGGCAGATCATGGAAGTGTGACCCCCTATAAGAAAATATTTAATATAGGGGTGACACTCAGAAGTATCTTTTAAGCATTAGTTTCTTATATTGAATAAAATACATCATTAAATCCTTGATCTGGATTGTACGATCTAGATTGTTAATTAGTTGATCGTTGATTTTATTATATAGATTGTAAAACTGATCTAGATCATAAGGTTTACTTATGATCTGGATTGGTAAATATGTTAACGATCTAGACTAGAGACATTAAATTTTTTGATAAAAAAAATCATTTAAATACGATATAGATATTTATTCTAATGGGCTATTTTTCTCAATGCATGAAACAAACATGGCATGGATAGATACTTGCATGAATTATAATAAATTTGAGTAACTGTTTTATTTTGTATGTATATGAATATTGTAATGCGACAAACTCAAGAAAAAAACACTTTATTTACAGTAGGTATTCGAATAAATTCTTCAGGTGACTAAAATTTTAACTTTTTCTTGCTTGTTTTTACTGATACTAATAATCTATTATCTTTCTAAAATCTATTTTTGGGGCTCTTTTATTTTCGAAGGACAGCAAAGCCAAACCACTTAGTCGCTCCGGTCCCATTGAGCTACGTAGATAGTTTTTGATCACCTTCAACTTCGAGAGTGATCATTTCGCCTTGGCTACAGTCACTGGAACTGTTAAATATAATAAACATGCTGTGCATACATCAGGATAACATGAAGGTAGTGAAACACTGTTGATTATTAACAAATCAGCACATTGTTTAACATTCTTCAAGTTTTCAATCTTGTATTTAAACAAAGCCCTAGCGGAAAGCACTTAAGATGAAAATAATGTAAATATAACTTTAGAAATTTTTCTCGAAAATCTTCTGCTTTCTTCCGAATTTCTGTGGACTTTGACAAAAAAAATCTGGTTCTAAGACTTTGTATGTCTCTAAAATAGTCTTCATGCCCTGGAAACAGCTCTCAAGTTGGATGAAAGAGTATATTATATCAGTGGATAAAATACAGTTTCATGGAAACGGCACTCTGGATCACACAATCTTTCATCTTGAGACAATTCATTGAAGTAAGTTTAAACTTTTCGAGCTCTTTTACCAACAAATTGGCCTTAAATCCCCCATTTTGCACTTATTTCTAGGGCTTCCATCAATTATTCTTCAAATAACCCTCATGCCACTAATTTCAAGCAGTGCATTTTGTAAAAGATTATACGCAGTAAATAAGTCAGCTGTCTTTGACTGCGGCAACTTGGTTAAAATATTTATTGTCTGCAAGATTTTGGACGGATGAAACAGCAGGAGAACAAAGTCAAAGTTGTATAATTTTTTCATGAGATCCATAGACAGATTCCTCTCATTCGGTTTTTTACTTGTGAGATTTATGCGACACAGAGATTTCATCACATTTCAAAAGCTTTCATTTAATGCAGAAACTGCATCATCTGAAATCTTTAGTGTAGGCTTTGCAGAATTGTCTTGAGATGAGCTTTGTAGTTCTTGCCATCGGGTTATACTATGACCAAAAAATGCATAAACACTTTTGTCAGTGTCAACAAAATTTGCTATTTCACGGTTTGAATCCACAGCAGCCTTTAAAACTAAATTCAAATTGTGATCTGCACAGTGCACAAAATATACATGTGGGGTTATTTCTTTAATTCTTTTTTGAAGACCTGTATAGACACAACTCATAAAATACATATCAAATAAAGACAGACACTCGCGATATAAATTTGACTTGTATAAAAGATTAACTTTTTGGATCTTCAGTGGTCGGGGCCCCCCCATCAAGCACAAATTACCGGGGGCCTTGGGGCACTGCTCCAGCCTAGTTACGGCACCGACTGGATAGCTGAGGCGTGGGATAGTGTTACAGAACATTTGCTTAAAAAGTCGTGGAAAAAATTATGGCCAAATATTTATTACATCGAAAGCTAAGATCAAGAGGATGAGAAAGATGAACTTTTACAGATCGTGAAATAAATTCCAGGCTGTGAAGAAACAGATGTGAACGAGTGGCTGTCAGTCGATAGTGAAGGCCACCAAGTATTCTCAGACCAAGAAATCATTTCCCTAATCAGATAAGATTCTGCTGAAGACTTTGATGCAATTGATGAAGTAGCTGATATGGAACAGATTATTACACATTATAATGGAGCAAAAGCGTTAGAAGTAGCCCTGCAGTATGTAAACCCAACACGACACCAACATATGTCATGTTTATAAGGTGCTGGGATAATGTATTGCGTCATCTTTTCGATTAACATCTTTACAACAGCGTGCAATCAGACAGTCAGTGAAGTTAGGTGATGATTTTTTTGTACTAACCAATGACATGTGGAAATACTATTGGATTGATGGTTCGTTATTTCAAATGTTAAAAAGTTATGAATGTACTATTATAGTGTGGTACTGTACAAACATTTTGTATTTAATTTGTATATTTTGAAAACTTAGTAAATAACTTTTTTTTACTAAAAAAATCTTGTTTTGGATATCTGAAATTTCGGACTAGTGGGGTTTGGATTGGCAGGACTTAAGTGTGTTCAGATTTAATTTGTTTTGAATAAAACTAATTGAATGAAAGTGATTTTTCCATTCTCCCTTAGTGCAAATACTGGTACACTTCCTCTGAATTCAACCTTCCTCATCCATAGCACATTAACGTGATTAGTGTATATGCGTTTTTACCTGAATGGTTAGAAAGACGTTCTATAAAAAACCAAACAATGTATGCCTAGTACTTTTTGGAGGGGGGTTGTGATATAGACCTATATCTCAAGTTTTGTAATCAGTATATGTCAATGTTCCAAGGCATGGTTCACTGTTAGAATCCCCACACACCCCAACAACCCTGACGTTTTACTCCTAGAAGTTATTTGTACATCACTACAGTCATCATATGACTCATATTTACGGAAAGTCGCTGCAGGTGGTGCTGGTCTCGTCTGACATATCAGTACAGTCGATTCTTCCATCGCAGAGTTTCCTCTGGCTGATACATTCCCCTGAACCACATTGGAACTCTGTGGAGCTGGAAACCAAAACACATTCCGGTATTATTTTTGTCAAGTTTTTTTTTAATTTAACCGACTGATTATATCGGCACACGACTTACAAACAAAATTATTTCTATAAAATACACACCTGCAAAACACCCAGCCTCAGCCATCAATTTATCGCTGTGAAGCATGGAAACCTAAATTATGCAATGATACATGTTTCGGCCTTGGCTGTAATCAAACCCAGGATCCTTAGCTCAGTGGAGAGATGGGCTACCAACTGAGTTAAGGTGTTGGGATAGTTGTTATCTGATAGTGATATCGACATCAAATGCTGCAGGTCGTTTATCAAGTTACAAAAAGTTCTCCTATATCACAGTAGTTGCGTTCTGGAAAAACACATTATAGAAAAATCGCTTCATGGATGGGGAAAAGAAAGGGTTTAGGGTAGTAGATACTAACGAGACCAATAAAAAAAAATCACATCCTGTTCTTATCTTAGTAGATACTGACGAGACCAATAAAAAAAAAATCACATCCTGTTCTTATCTTGACATATTGTATAGTTGATTTTGTTTATATATTATCTAAATCATGTTGTTTATAAATAATAACCCCAAAAAATTAAATAATAAATAATATAATGCAGTAATAATACATACCTGCATTACATAGAGAAGAATTAACTTTAAAGACGAAAACAATAATTGTTTAAGCTATTTACGATTACAGCACTAGTGGTGGAGAATCAATACACTAGCGCGGGGAAGTACAGGAACTAAAATTCGCACACGTGATATATTCACCAGCAGTTGTAACAGGGGCAAGCGATACGGGGATGAACCGGAGTAGTCCGCTTTCGGAAAATGCGTAATAACAGTCTTAAGACAGCATCGAAAAAACTTATCACTATTTTATTGATAGGGTTACCTCAACGAATGGGCACGATTACATCGCATGGCCATTTAATCGCGTTTTGGGAACAAACATATTGAAAGTTCATCACGTCGCATTTCCCCCCACCTCTCTACACACAGCTAGCCCTACTCTGACGCACAACCAATAGGAATGAAGGGGTGAGTGTATACAATTACATCGCATGGCCATTTAATCGCGTTTTGGGAACAAACACATTGCAGGTCCATCGCGTCGCGTTTCCCCCACCTCTCTACTAGGAATGTCCGATTCATGGGCTTTGAATCGATTCTCTGGATCGATATCGATCAATAGGCGTAGTATCGATTCAGGCAAAAAATCGAGTGCATTGAATCGATCTTCGAAAGCTCAATCTAACGATTCATGTAAATAAAGTTTGCTCGATCTGACTGCACTAACCAAAAGTGGCGCACCTAGAAATTTACACCGAGAGTAGGAATGGGGGTGGGGGGGGACTAAATGTTTCATTAGGAGGAGGGTGGGCAGCAAAAATATATCGAGGGGAGGAGTGGGGTAGGCGTCAAAATTGTATAGAGGGGTGAGAGGAGGCGTTAAAATGTACCGAGGGGTGTGTGTGTCAAAATGTATCGTGTGGAGGGGTGGGGGATGGGTAGGTGTCAAAAATTTATGACTTATTAAAATGCCTCTGGAAGATAATTATATTAATTTTGTGGTAACCACAGAGGGCAGTGATTTAAACAATATGTGTGGCCTTACATACAATGTACACTTTGTTTCTGTTCTGTTTTACAATTTGTAAATTTAGGGGCACTTGTGTGTAGTGGTAGTCTTACTATAATGATTTTTCACATTGAGGAGCACTTTAAATGTTTTACTCGAAGAAAAGAATCAGTGCTGGTGGAAAACCATAATTATGTGAGGGGAAGGAGGCAGTTAGTAAAATTATGTATTTTTTAAAAGGTTTTTGCCCTCCAACTCAAAATAGAGATTGGGGATCCAAGAACTTCCAGAAGATTCTTAAGAAAATCAGGCTATATATAGGAGACAAACCAGAACCTTAACCACTAGACCACAGGGAGAGATTTACTTATTTTCTTTCCTCAGTCACAGCGAATTAATCTTACAGAAACTGTGAAATCAGTATAACTTATTTGTTTGAATTAATTGATCGAGAACTAGTGAGTGTATTAAAACTAAACAACTTTTTGTGGGATGGTGTCTCTCAAAACTTGAGAATGTAGATTGTAGGTGTAAGCATTCTATAACTACTAAAACTCCACGGGGAAAATGAGGTTTTTACGAAATACTTTCAAACTATTGACTTATTATATTCTGAAAATTGAAAAATGACACCTGGACACGGGAATCGAACCCGGGACCTTCGGCTTAGTACGCCAATGCTCTTACCACTGAGCTATCCAGGATTCGTCCCGTGCCCATGGTCATTCTTCACTCATAGTTTAAGGCAGAGTCTAAGATGGACGTNATCCTGTACAATTATATATATAATTGTCGAATGGCTGCTAAATTGCCAACTACCGAGTCGTTCATGGCTGCGTTGTCTGATGGCTGTGATCTTATATAATCACATGTTTATAAGCTGACGACTTTCGCACGTCCATCTTAGACTCTGCCTTAAACTATGAGTGAAGAATGACCATGGGCACGGGACGAATCCTGGATAGCTCAGTGGTAAGAGCATTGGCGTACTAAGCCGAAGGTCCCGGGTTCGATTTCCTTGTCCAGGTGTCATTTTTCAATTTTCAGAATATGATATCTAAGAGGGAATATCACCACTAAAATGCATTTACAATAGTTTCGGCTATTGTTTCATTAATATTGACTTATTGGTCAACACATCACTATCAATATATTACAGAATAAAAACGTGGTGTGATCCTTTACTGAACCTTGACGTGAAAAAATCAGATCAGTGGATTATTCTCTTCACATTACTAGCTAAAGACAAATAATAACTAATTAGGAGCCCAAGCTTGCAAGATTTGGTTTCGAAATGTTCCTAGTATTAATAGTAAAAAAAACATTTCCTAAAGCAAACAAAATTAAATTTCCCTGAATTTATTCGAAGTTTTGATTTCTTTCGATTCGATCCTTTTTAAATCGCCAGAAAAATAATCGATACGTGAATCAGATCGAGGCCTTTTAATCGATCCAAAAAATCGATTAATCGAGGGCAAAGAATAGATTTTTTAAAATATTGATCGAAGATTGAACATCCTTACTCTATACACACAACTAAACCTACTCTGACGTGCAACTAGAGATGATTTGTGGCAAGGATAGTGTGCCTGACTCTCAACTCTTACACTCACTTTGGAGATAAGGCCAGTTACAAGGATAGTGTGCCTGACTCTCCCCTCTAAAGCCTCGTTTGTATTGTAACACAACATGTTGGCCAACACGATCCCGACAAGTTGTGTTACAATATAAACGCACTCCCAACTTGTTGGGGATGTTGGCCAACATGTTGTGTTGGGAGAGCCGGTCGAAGCCAACAAGTTGTGTTGTGTTGTGTTGGATCATTTGTTGGAGATAATAAACGACCAATCCAACATGTTGGCCGAGTTGGGAGGTTCTGCGCATGCGCTATCGAGTTGAATGAGTCTTTAACCTTGGCGAAGCACGTGTTTTATTTTCAGATTAGTTTAACTTTTAAAATCAGGGCTTGTATAATTCTGTGATCATGGAATGAAACAAGGGTAATACAGCTAAAATAATTGATTTATATCAACGGCCTATGTGTGGATTCAACTAATTTCGAGGGTCTTAAAGTCGAGTTTTACTTTATTCCATTCGATATTTTGTTCCTTTCCAAAATCATAGCAGCAGTGATGCTTTCGAGACACCACCGCCCAGCCATACTCGTGAAGTTGATAATCAACAAGCAGGAGGATCCAGAGAAGATGGCCAAAGACGCTCAGAGATCTTGCCAGGCAATAGAGACAATAGCCGTATCTATCATGATGGTGCTGGCTATTTTTATAGCAAATCCCGAGAAAACATCTTTTCAAGCTAGGATATACTTATTATAGTAACATATTTTGCCCAAATTCCTCAAAATAGAAATGTTTACAATCTGTCTGTACAATTTATAATTTGCCTGGAAATAATGGTTACGCGTGTTTTTTTAAATAGATATAATAGGATACCTTGGCCCTCTCTCGCTCACTATCTTTCTATCACTCACTCTCTCTCTCTCCGTTTTACCTTTGAGATACGTGAACTTCAAAATGTCAAGAAAATTAAAAAATATTTTAAACGAATCTCATATCTACCAGATATTTACACTGAGCTAACAATAATATTTATACTATAAATCTACACTATTACATTCTTTATTACATTCTTTTATACTTTACATACATGACCTACTTCAATTTAACCCTTATTACAGACATAATATTATTTAAAAAAAACAACAAATTTTTACTTTATCATCTAAAGAGGAAGTAGTATACTGAAATCGTTAAAAAAATATATAGAACTTGAGATTTGGACGAGTTTTTACACTATATGTGAACACGGGCCCAAAAGTGAGGATTTTACTTAATCTGTCTGTCCCCATGTCTGTATTTCTGTCCCGAGCCATGGATCCAAACCAGTTTGATGGGTTTTATTCGGATTTATATTTAGGAATGGAGGAGGAGCTATAATTAAAAAGAAATTAGATGAAGTACAAATTAAAATTTGGCAGACAGAGATTCAATTTCAAATAATCAAATGAGTCTTGAATATTTAAATTTCTAAATGGTAATTTACATTTCAGAATTGTTAAAATTGTTAAAACAAAGGGTTTGAGGAAAGGGGTTTATTCTATCCAAAACCAATAGAAACAGCAACTTCCCAGTGTAGAAAGATGAAAATCGGAAGTAAAGTCAATGGCACCACGCCAAATAACTAAACAAAGTCTGAATTTTTTAATATCAAATGGGACTCCAGGAAATAAGGGAATAGCCGTTTATGGTTAACGAAGTGTATTTATTATTTATAAACATATTATGGAATATTTGATTAATACTATCTTTGCTTTATATGTTGTTGACATGTTTGTTATTATGCTTTTACAGACAGCTGACATGTGTGCTACGTCACAACGGCTGCAAAGCGAGAGCAACGATGAGCCTAGAAGAGGGGGCTCCCATAAATCAATCCAAACACTCGCCTCTACACACTCACCCACCTGACAACCACCAAAAGGATACAAGAATTTTAAAACGCACTCTCAAGGAACGAGCCAAAACAGATTTCAGTCTACGTGTGATAGAAATTTTTGCGCAAGAATCGAATAGGTAGGAAAACGTACACATTTGATAAAAGCCAAGGCAAGCCTCACTTACCAGGGCTGAATTAATAAATTATTCTCCCATTCAGTATCAAACTTATACTTTTAATCCAATAAAAAAACAGGAAGTGGAAAAAGATTAATTCCGGAAACGATTTTTTTTTAGAAAACTTTGGGGATCAAGATGGTGGATTTAGAAATAAATTAATAATGACCTTCTCTTGCAACGAATGAACGTCTAACCCTGCCCCCTCATATACCTCACAGCAAATGAGCATTATGTTCCTCCCCCTCTTTTACCTTATAAAAAAAATGGTTTTCAGAGGTAATCTTTTCAGCTACTCATTAGTTACATTATTTAGGGTGATAGTGAACAGTTTACTAATGGAGTTCTGTCAAGATTTGCGTGCCCTGGCAGCAATCCATGTGCTCCTGCGTATGTATATTATTCGCAAAAAATGGACGTATTAGTGTGATAGTAAGCGAATGTGGTCCATTTCTCAGGAACACTGCAGATTCAGAGATAATATCAAAGTCATGTGTTGTTCGCACAATGAGACGTCAAAGGAGGACGGAACTTCCACCTATTCTTCCAGATTTAGTTGCTTTTGTAAACTTGTTGGGAACGCAGCTGTGGCAGGAACGCTACAGAAACACGCGTTTCCAGCAGCCATTCACTCATGAAATCATAAACGATACAGATGGGGATGTAACAGCAATAGTCTTTTATAGGGAGGAATTTCTGGATGAAGTAGGCAGATATGGAAAACTGGAAGGAACATCAATTTACGCCACATTTAAAGTGGCACTGAGTAGACCTGCAGGGTTGCAACAATTGTTGAGTGTACATGTACACATTCAAGGCATTGTAGGTATATTTCTCTAATAATGCATTTTTATGGTTTAAAAGCATTGGACTTTTAATAAACAAGGTTTTTAAATGAAAATCTGTTCTGTTTGGAGCATTGTTGGGAATAATCAAAACTCTAGGTGTTACATTGAATCTGTGAACTCTACTCTACACTGTCTACAGGATATACCAGTATTCTTTGCCGTCATGACGAAAGGAACGCAGCTTGTGTACACACAGGTGTTAAGTGTGTTCAAATCTGTTACCAATGATTGAATATACCTTCAATTATGACTGATTCTGAGCGTGCTTTATTGAGATGCCTGAAAGGTCTCTATCCTTAAGCGAATCAATGCTTGTTACATTTTTGCCAGGTTTGCATTATGTATTTTAATGTATTTAAAATATATTTGATACATACAGAACCGCTTCGCATTTCATCACGAGCTTGGATAAAGTAATAGTGTATTTGCCAGTATAAACCTCTGTGAGATCCTCAACAGGTTGCATTTAGGGTCATTTAATTTGCCAAAGGGAGGGTTTCACAAACACTCGCTAGCCAAATACCTAAATATTTTATTGATATTAATTCTGTCTATCTTATTTAGGTTTGTAATTTAAAGTCCCTAATTACCAGCACACTAAAGTATATTTAAATAACAATATGAATATGAACGTTTTGTTTTATATTACAAACTCAACATTTTCGTATCAGAACATGTAGAAGGAATTAAACCGGTGTTGAAATCTTTTCATATATATTTGTATCACTCAAGAGGCTGTGTGGAGATATATTGTGAGACATGTTTGGGGAGCGCAATTCCGTCATAATCAAGAGTTGATGAGAGCAACCAGAATGATTATGGCGTTGCCTCACTTACCGGCACAAAGAGGTCCTCCTTATGATCAGGTGATTCCCCTCCATTCTATAAACGATGGTTTGGAAGAAATACGTCAATTTTCAGCAGTACATAATTTGGATGTAAACATCTTTGATGTTTGCAACTATATCGAAAGATTTTGGCTACACAAAATTGGCAGGGGGAGGGGAGGAGTTTAGTGTGTTTGAACTTCCGAGAAGGACCAATAACACTGTAGAACTCTTCAATGCAGCAATACTTTCCATGATGGGGCAACACCTTGACATATGGACCTTCATTGGTAAGAAGATCCCAAAATATAAAAAATACATTTCCTCCTACGTATCATCTATAACAAATAAGAAATTAGAGTTAAACATTGAAAACAAAAAATTTTTATTTTATAATTTTATGTTGGCTGTCACGTCTTCCCCATATCAAATAAAATATTTATAATTAGTTAATGGTTTTTTTTTATCAGTGAAGAGCATCTAATAAATTCTGTATGATTATTACGACCCCAAGCTTGTAGGAAAATAGTGAAGAACTAAATTGTTTTTTTTTTTCAAAAATACTTAAGATTTATATGATTTTACTAAACACATTAATCTAGCTAATACTCTTTTCTGCTTCACAACCAGGCTATTAAGTGTCATAGATAATGGTATATCCAATTTCCGCTCAATGATTAATGGACCAGAGATAGACAAATATGCCAAACTAAGGACAATGAGAAACAACAAGATATTAATTAAAGACTGCAATTGTCAACTAGTATTTGGGAGCTATTCTCCCACTGATTCTGTCACACTCTGTGTAAAACCTGGTAGACAATGTGTTAGCACACCCTCTAGTTCCTCAAATACAAGATGGAGAAATAAATGGGAATGATGTAGCTGATGATGTAGGCAAGTATTTTATTTTATTTTTTTATGGTTCAAGAAACTTTATTGTAAGCCCATGTTAGCAAGTTGCAGTATGTGAGGTTACATGAAAACTGTCCAGTGAACAGTGTTTTTATATGAATGAACATTTGTGTTATGTATATTAACACAGGTATAGCGCCTGTCGCAGAGCAGCCTGCCCCAACAAGGGTCAATATCGATGTTGAGAAAGATGCCCCTGAAGCCAATGCAGAATCTGATCCGCTAGATAATTGTACTGCGTGTTTTGAAAATCAGATCACACACTTCGTGATTCCCTGTGGACACTTCGTTTTGTGTAGCAGGGGTGCCGAGGAGCCACCTAGGCATGCACTTTTTTTTACCACTGCCCTTACTGTGAATGTATTTTCTCCTTATTTTGAATAATTTTATAAAGAGTTGACTTTGGTAAATTAAACTCGGTGCACAGTTCGTCACGCGACTTTCCACTATCATATTCCAATAATAACTTTAATTTATCAGCGGATATTAGGGAATTACACTTTCGTTTCAACATTTTTTTCACTGGTATTCACTCGTTTCTCGTACAAATTCTTAAATAGTACTGATAAACAAAGTAAGTATGGAAGAAATTAGACTGTTTGTAAACAAGCGTGTCATAACTTGTCTAAACCTGATAAATTGTCTCACTTATACGGGTTATTGAGCTACCAAGTACCAATTATAGAGGTAAACATCGAAAAAATCTATGAAATCTAATCTCTGTTAACAAGGTCTGAAAATTCCCAGTAAAAGAGGTATTTTAATGGAAAAGTGGCGGAACCTCATTGTAATTATCAATAACAGAGGTTTCTAACATATCCAGGCCCCAGTTAAACAGGTTTCACTGCAGTTCAAAATAAATCATTCTGGGTGGTTCTTTCTTTCCTTCTATTGCACCACGTTTCCATTAGCTCTAGAAAGGAGAGAGAAAGACAGAAGTTTTCTCAGAGCTGTTATATTTCACAAGTATTTGAAAGAGGGGTGGGGAACGGTGAACAAATACATAACTACCCAGGTTTGTGAGAAAGTTTTAAAACATATATGGATTAATTTAGTTTAATAATCTGAAAATTATTGATTAACTTGAGATATATTAAGAGTAAGAACATTTGATTTGAACTATAACGAACTGAAAAATCTATCATTACACAATTTTAACATAATTCTGCGTGGACATTCTTTGAATTTAGGTTGAATGACGTATGTATTTTTTATACCTGTTGCGAGACATATTAATCTACGTGAACAACAACTATTATTTATGATTATAGTATTAATTTAATTTCTATCTAACTTGATCACCAAGAAAAAACATCAACTTAAAATCCGGAGAGAAATTATAGAAGATATTTCAACTTGAAAACTAAGGAGAAATCTTAAGTTTGTTGTAACGATAAGAGCATGGAGAGAGTGAGATCTTGGCCTAATGTTCATAGAACTACTATTAAGTCTGTAGTGACGATAAGAACATGGAGGGAGCCAGGTCTAGAGTTCACAGAACTAATAATAGGTCTGTAGCAATAATAAAATGGAAGGAGTGAGGTCTACTATTCACAAAACTAATAATAGGTCTGTAGCAATAGTAAAATAGGAGTGAGGTCTACTATTCAAAGAACTACAAGTAAGTCTGTAGTGATTATAATAACATGAAGGCAGCGAACTCAACATTTCACAGAACTACTAGTAAGTTTGTAGTTGTAGCGATAAGAACATGGAAAGAGTGCTGTCTAATACCCACAAAACTACTAGTGTTTTATATCAGAAAGAACTTATAAACCAGGCGCTAGATTACATTGAGTATGCATTTCAAGTGTCACAGAATTTGACTCCTGGTCCATGTTCAGGGATCCCAGGCGAGTATGAAAAGTGAATGACCTGCAAGATGTATATTATGAGTTTAACCCCTTCTCCTGCGCCCATCAGACGTACATATCTCTGCATTAGCTGCTTCAAGTAGCCTACACCTGCTTGAAACACCCAAATCAAGAGGCTGTACGGCACTGTTGCAACTAAGGGAGGAAGGGGTGAAACTCTACCTTTACATTTATCAAAAAGGATGTGCCTGAAGAAATATCTGTACAATTATCTACAATTAGAAGGATTTTCCTTCGCTGTGCACTGAATGATGTATCAAGAGCATTCAAAAAGTATCTGAAAATATCTGAATTCATCCACGCTTTCGAGTTAGCATAGTAGGTCACAAGTAGCTCGTTTGGATTTTTAAAACACCGTGGTTTCATGGAATTTACAATAATAATGGGATCTCGTTTATCTGAGCCATTGCTGTTTGTGCACAGTAGTAACATCGGTAGCTCCCTCGCACTTTTTCTTCCACGGCAGGTCTCTCCTTTCAATGCCAACGTTCGGTCTGGCAAGCAATTGAAAAATAGACCCCTTCCATCTACATCATAGATGTTTTGGGCCTAGTGCTCCTTCATCAGCTTCAGGAGCTTCTCGAACCTGAGGTCCGTGGCCTTGGTGTCCACAGCAGAACTCTCCCCAGCCAATTTATTAAACATCAGGCCACGACGTTGTTTGAAGCGGGAGATCCAACTGTTTGAAGCTAAAAGTTCTCACTCCCCATTGTTGATGTTACAATAAAATACCATTAAATATTATACTCACACCATCACCCCAGAAGAGACTTTGTCCGTGCTGCTTCCTTACACATTCCGATTTCACCCGTGCTACCCGCTTACACTTTCTTGTTTAACTGACGAGAGCACCTGGAATCAGCGTTGCGTCTCATGCAAGTGACGTCACCAGTTCTGTGCAACGAAGCCTCAAGATCTGCGTGGAAAAGGGTAGAATCATCAAGTGCCTTCCGCTACCTAAAATCTTCTAGGCGCTTGCACCAGGTGTTCCATCAGGTCAATGCATGCACCATGTTCCCCCTCCCTTATCTCTCTCTACCCTCCTTTGCTTTACTCTCGATCAGTCTCAGGGATCACGTGGTGATGTTCTTGGACCATATATTGACAGGTTTCGTCTGTATTTTCTCTCATTAAACCACTGGCTTCAGCGTAGGTAAGCAGCGCTATCTACGTCAGATTTTCTCTGCATTGCATATATTCAAAATTCTCTTTCGACTTAATTCTTTAATTACTAATGTTTAAAAAAAATTGTACTTTGGGCTTAAATATTTATTTAACTGTCGATGACAAATTTACGATAGACTCGTGTCATCATGTTTACTTATTTTGAAGTCACTTTGATAACTTGAAATTTAATTTGTTTATTTCTTTGCCACTATATGGCGTTGTTTGATTATTTTAAGGCCCTTTTTAGTAACTGTGTACCCAGCCCGCTAGTCTTATACTCGATTGTAATTTAACTTGTCTATAGGCCACTCGATGGCTATTTTATATTTAATCCTAAATTAATTTATCTCTATGCCGTGAGATGGCATGAGCTAATGTTTACCTTACTTTACTTAATCTCTTGACCACTAAGCGGTGCTGGCACTTAGTTGTTGTAAATGTTAAGCTATTATGTTCAATCTTTGTTACCTGTTGCCTTTTTATTCTCTTTTAGGGATATCTAGGGTTGAGAATTACATTGCAGCTATTTTGAGGGATTTATCCTGCAGAATGCTCCTATCCACAGGAATGCCTGATATTCTGGCATGGTGGTACCAGGCCAAGAGGAAATTTTCCAGCTGACTGTAGGTCGACACTTTGCCTGTCTTCTTGCTAATGTACCACACTTATCAGCCTGCTCTCTGATCTATTTTTTCTTCGAAATAATCGCGTTTAAAGTAGATGATGGAAGGCCTAGTCGCTAGTCTACTTATATCCTCTTCTCTGATGGGTTTTCCTCACCTTTTCTATGATACGCAGTCGTTCTTATAAAGTCCTAACTTGTTTCACAGGAAGCATAGTTCGAAAAAAATGTTTTTACTAAACGATAACGATGGCTCTAATAATAATAAATCACTGTTGATGATTGAACACACTTGATGTAATAAGCACTCAACTAGACGAAAGCGTGGAGTGAAATGAATCACACTAAGATACAGGCAGGCTTTACCAGTCACCATCCTCTCCAGACCATTACTTAGCTATTCCATTCACGGTAGGAATTACTCTCTGAAAGGTCTTTTTTCCTACCAATATCCTACTATATAGAAGATTCATGGCAGGGAAAAAGGCCTTTCAGAAGTCAATTTCTACGGTGAATGGATTATAATAAGGCGTGCTACTGCAACTGGATACACCACAATCTAAAAACACTAACCGCTGTTGCTACTACCGATCGTACAAACATTTGTGTGTGTCTCTTTCTTAAAAACGATCAATTATGGATTAACATTCATAGGAACTAAAAATTATGACCAATAGATGCGGGAAAGCGATAAATCAAGGAACGATTGATGTGGGTTTTATTTATATTGTTTGAATAGGATTTTTTCAGGAACCATATCAATTGAACGATGGATCCGGAAAAATGATATATCCGCGAATGATTGATCGAGGTTTCACTCCCAGTTTCAATTATATCATCACAAATACTGCAGCAATTTATAAATTGACATAGGGTGGTCAGACAGGTCTCTGAAAGGTTAAATAACAAATCCTGGTGTGAAGGTTATTGAATTCATCTGATTGAAATTGAATGTTTTTGGCAATCTGATAAAGTGCCGGATCACAAGTTAAAACTCTATGTCTTAGTCCAATTTAATACTTTACATAAATAATGTTCTTCATTGACTTATATACAGTATTGTTATTTTACATTTTACTTGCCTTTTTTTCTTTATATTTACAATAATTATAACATACAACAGTAAAACAAAGTCCATAATTGTAACCCTACCTAATAGAAACACAATTAGTTTTTAAAAATCTTAATATGAAGAACGAGTCGGAAGTTATATTAGAAACAAAATTTCACCTCAAGCGCGCCCACTCCCGGAATCGACAACATTACTTTTCATTCTCGCCTAGGTCCTCAGAACATGGATCAGAAGTCAAATTCTGTCACACCTGGAATTCATACTCAATGTAAGCTATCATCTCCACTAGTAAGAACGTGTCGTAACATTATTTTTGAGTACGTACATTAATTATAGTAAAATAAGCACTCCTACTTGCAACTGTCATTCTCGTGTCCACAGTGACTCTCGTCCGAGCCGTCAGCACAATCAAGCTTACCGTCGCACACCACGGTCTTACTGACGCATGCGCCGTACATGCATTGAAAACTTCTGAGAACTGGGCATCTGAAATGACAAACGTTATCAGGCAAACAGAGGAGAGAAAGGAGTCAAGTCCAATACACACAGGCGATGTTCTCGTGCTTATTTTGCTATCTAAACCTATATTAAAATAAGTATACTGTATAGTATAACCCAAAATAGCCATCAAAGTTGCTCTAAAGAAAAATACAACGCACCTTCACATGATCATAGTGATAACCAAACCGTTAAAATTATAAACACATCTATGTGAAGCAATCAAATTAGTGATTTTATTCTCAACGAGACTGGTATCTATTGTAAGGACATCCTTTCACCAGTTGCTTGTAAGTGAGCGGTCATGTGTTTGAGACAGAAAACATCACCAATCAAATTGGTGCGTAGGCCCATCTAAGTTTAGTTTAGTTGACGACAGCGATAGAGCTGTGTAATTCGCTGTCTAAGCTATCACGTGATATCATGCTTTGGATAAAAGTCCGTTGATTGGCATCTATGGTGTCATAAGAAGAATCTTCCATTGCTAGCAGAAACTATTTTGTGTATCCTAAAGCAGAGCTCTGGGCAGTTATTCTGGGCAATTGGTTATAAGAGCTGGTTTTAGACAGTTGCTGTAGACAGTTACTTATGAGTAGTGTCGGGAAGATGTGTGTATGTTTAGCGATGGTGTGCTTTAAGTGCCATAAGTACTATAATTGTTAAGACAATGTTTAAGACATAGGTAAGACAATGGTTAACACGGTTGTGGACAGTTGCCCGGGAATTAGTTAGGGTAATAAAAGTGTCATAGGATCTTACCATGTGCGTGTTATTTATGTGACACCTGTTTAGAGAATATGCGGACTTAGACCTAAACTTAAAATATTACTTAAGCTTACAGGTGACCAGTTGACAGGTGGACACCAACCATAGTCACTATGATGACCTTTGTATTAATTCGTTTTATGTTAATAAACCCAATAGTATTAATCGTCGGCCATTCATTCAACCTACCCTGATTTAATCCATCACACTAACTACTTGCGATACACCCTTATGAAACACTAGCCTCTCAAGTCCTGTAGTAGGAAACATCTTCAGGCGGGGGAATCATCTAGGCCAATACCTACACAGACCGGCTCAACTCAACACCGACCTATTTCAACCTTCAAAACAAGAACTTAACTCCGCGGCCTGGTGGGCTCCCCCCGATTGGTTGGGAGTGATCCCCGCACACATCTTTGCACAGCCGTCAGATGGGAAAAGGAATAAACCGACCGTACCTCGTATGACCCAGACACAGCTGTGGAGTCATCACGGTAACGTGTGAATATTAGATCCTACTATCCAACACCTTCCCCTTGATTCTTCGAAAAAAAAGAAAGTTAACGGCAAGTCTCCGGTGGTCAGAAACGCCACTTTCACTTAGCGACACTCTACGTAACCATTTTTCATTTTTGATCACCATCTCACTGTTCCCGGAGCACGTGCTTTCTGGCCGGCGCCACAAAACTAAATCCCGCTAACTCCATCAACAGTCTCCTACATTCACCTCAAGGTGCCAACCTTGGCCATACAACCTACCCTAACGACCAATTTTTATAGTAAGGTTATTAAAAAACAAACTTAAGTAAATAAATCTACATAAATGAACATTCATTAACAGGAGTGGATATTCTTACCCAGATTTTAAGCCTGGTTCGAGGATTGTTATTTGTGGATGTAAATTGGGATCTTTCTCCATCTGGTAAATATATGGTCATGAGTGGTGGCTCAGCTGAGCAGTTCAATAACATTTTGGTAGATACCACCAACTGAAAAATCTCTTCCAGATGCCCCCAGTGCATGTTTCGAATATATTGTGCGTAGTTGACCTCCAAAAACTGGGGAATTTGAAATAATGGGTGATTTTTAGTCTTTCTATTCACCTCCTCATTATTTTCCCCCAACTCTTCTGACTCAGAGGCACTTTTCAAAAAGGTTGATAGTTTGACGATAGATTGATCGCATCCATCCTAGACCCCCTCGAATTCTTGTTGGCTACAACAATCATACTCTGGTTCTCTTCCAAATAATAAGGGATTTACTTATCCTCTTGTGGCTGTATGTCACTTTCATGCATCGGGTTATTACTAGAAAGGTGACTCTGTGAATTCCTGTTAGAGTAGTGTCCTCCTCCACCTCCAGTGTAAGGCTGATACCTTACGTGCTGGTCAACCCAACCAAGGGATTCACTTCCCCTTTGCTGCTTTCTTACAAATGACCGTGGTGGTGATCCTCCATATATTCTAAGATATTCGGTTCCTTGGGGCTCCCATTACACTGTGGCTACTCTCACGCTTTGTTGGTTAGGTAACCCCTGCTGATGTTGCTGGCCACCCGCTAGTGATACCACTTGGTGAGACTGTTGTATTGCTGATAACACTTGATTTGGACGATCCCCTCTAGGATTTTGGAGGAACGCATCCCTGTTCATGCTAGGCCTTCTAGTGTTCCGCTTTAACGCTTCCAGCTGGTCCAACCTCCTCAATTTTGTTTGTACCGTCTCTCTTTTACCTACTGCCAACATTACCTGGACTCGGTATGGCAGATGGCTGATCATCCTACTAATAATTTTTGAATCGGTCATGAGACACTCCAAATGCCTATTGTTCTCATAAATCTTCAGCAAATGCGCGACCACACTTGGTCAGGCATCCTCACGATATTTATCAACACGTAAGCATGCCCTGGTCTGGCCTTGCTGTTCCGCCATCCAAAACTCTTCCTTAAGCTGAATCCAAATTGAATCCCAAAGGGATACACCATCTCAATAAACCTAATACCACTGGTAGATAGCTAACCTGCAAGGTAGTTCCGGTGAGCCTTATTTTATATTTCTCAGGAATCATTTGGACAACGTGTTCGTTAACCTCTTCAATTGGGACATCGGGTTTTCCATAAGTTTCCCTATGAGCTTAGGTAAGCCTTCCTCTAATGCCTATAGGTTCAACCAAGAGCCCAAAACAGCGAAGGATGTAGCAGACATATTCGCTTGATCTTCCCGAAGCCTCTACTCCACCACCACTGTAACCCAAACGGGTGGTAAGACGCGCTAAAAAAAAATGATAGGTAGATACACAAACCATTTTCTGAAAGGAATTTCATTTTAGTTGTTAATATGAAGCATTCACGTACAAGATCACTTCCAAATGGCTATGTAAATACGTGTCATGTATTTTAGTCACTAGTTATTAGGCTATTTTATAATAGATGCATTTATTAGGTCGATACAATTGTCTATACTAATCTATTTTATAATATATGCATTTATTAGGTCGATACAATTGTCTATACTAATCTATTTTTCTCCACCACCACTCTTTACCCATTCGGGCTGCAAGTAGTTACGAGAAAGGTAGAATTTAAAGGAAATGTGCTCAAATTAGCGTGGAGGGAAAGTGGGAAATACCCGCTTCAACGGTCAAATAGCTTCACTATCGTGTTATACTGGCTTGCCGATGACGGGGTGATAAGGGTTCAAATACCAGTCAGCTCCAGTAAGGATGATTTTACTTAAATTTGTTCCCACACTCCTTCAAAGAAAATTCCGGTAGATTACTACTAAAATGCTTATCATATAAACGTCTAACCATGAACAGGTATTAAGACACAATGATAAAAAAAGAAGTGAGAAACCATTTAGGAAAAAACACCCTCAGCACAACAGTCCAAGGATTTTTAACTCTGATCCCACCATATCTAGAAAACCGTTATATATGAATGAGCCTGACATTTAGTCCACGTGCCCATTGATGCTGGTTCTATCCAATTTAATTAACTACGGAAACATCGCCCGTGTGTATTTGACATAGAGAGGTAAAGGTCAAGAAGAGGCGACAGGAAATGCAGGCGGTCGCTACTCACGAGATGTGTTTGCACAGAGGACGGACCTCGTCCGACCCATCTGGACAATCCATGGCGCCGTCGCAGACTTGTCTGAGGGTTATCTTGCTCTCATCCGTGCAGTGGAAGTTTGGTAACTCTCCGCTGCAGGACCTGTGCACTGGAACAGGCGGACATAGAGCTAAAATTCACACGCTCACCGAAAATAGAGAGTCGAGAATCTGCTTGAGTTGCGCAATTTTTTTTTAATCTTCGCACCTTACTACTCTTTCGGGTTATACGCTTAAGTACTAATTACACTAATGGGTTAGGAATTGGGAAGGTCGGATACAGAGGAAGTGCGTGGAAGGAAAATGGAACCTCATTTAGGAAAAAAACACACCCAGTTCACCCGAGCAAAATTCGAGCCTTGATCTCCCCGTCATCAGTAGTCTAGTTCAACATGAAACCAGCACGTTAGCTAACTACGCCACCGAGGTAGGTCACAACAATTAATACGCTGTATACTTACCCAGGATGCATTGCAACGAAAAATTAAAACAGCTGATTATCTCAACATATTTTATATTTAAGTGGATAAACAATTTAGATATCTGCGAAGTTTTTTTTTTTAGTTCGAATCGAATCTCAAATTAAAGTAAATATTATTAGTGAATTTCGAATAATTAGCTATCGAACCGAATCATATCTTAGTTAAATATTCTGAAGGTAATATGTTAAAAAAAAGTATTATACAATAAAAAAAACATTAGATTAGGTTTAGACCCTAGTCCTTTAAGTCATTAAGTCATTCCTCAAAGCTAATACATTTGTCACACATTATTCAAATATGCGATTATAGGCTATGCCAAGGTTTTATAAAAGGTATTATTGGTTAAAAAAAATGCACCTTATTTTCCGGTCTGTTTGGGTTGTCAATAATTAATAACCATTTACTTTACCTCACAATAATGTGTTACTAAAAATATGTTTCCTCTCTGGTTTCTAGGATCTACTTGCCATTAAAGCCACCCAATTTACCATTATTTAATAGCTAGGAAATTAATTATTTTAGGACCACACCCTTGTCCAGAGGCGGAACAATTCTCTCAGTTGTCGGTTCTTCCAGCGTATCAGAGCTGCCTCAAACGGTAACTCTTGATATTCGACATATCCGTTTTATCTCGCATCTTCTTCTCAAGTCAACAACCCGCAGACCCACCTCGGTGGCGTAGTTGGCTAACGCGCTAATTGTATTGAGCTCGACTGCCGAGGACGGGGAGATCGAGGTTCGAATCACGGTCGGGTGAACTGGGGTGGTTTTTCCTCAATTATTTTCCACTCTTCCTCCACGCAAATGCGGGTTCACTTCCTCTAAATTCAACCTTCCCAATTTCTAATCCATTAGAGTAATTAGTACTAAAGCGTATAACCCAAATGGTTAGTAAGACGTGGTGCTAAATACAATTAAAAATCCCAGAGGTTGGTTTTATGTTATTTCTATCCATCCAGAGCTGGGCATACACTCAGCCTTTCAGCTGGTTAGTGCTGCCTGCACAATCTGGTGGAAATACCTTTTACTCAAGGAGTTCAATAAGTGTGGTGGTTCCTCGTTACCTTCCACACTGAATTTCTATGAGCGGGCTCAAAAAAGGCTACCAATTTTCCAGGAGAGGCATTCCAGAGTTCTTTTACATGCCACAATCGACATGAGAGCGATGGCTTTACTTTTCTGCGAAGCAAGGTGTGCTACGGATTTTTATCGCTCAGTAAAAATACATAGACCCTGATTGGGTTTAAGCCCACGAACATTGGATCTTGAGTTGAGTACTTCACCCTGAGACTACCGAGGCTGGCTTCTTTCATATATAGGTAGGCCTACATAGATTATTGTATTAGTGAAAGGTTCACACCTCAATATTATGTTGGATCTTGACATTTTATGTTCGCCCAAAATTAAAAAAAGTGGATTTCACACACAAAATTACCCTTGTTGTTTCACTACTCATAAAATATTTTCTTTCGAACAAATTAATTCATATTTTGACGCGATGTCGTGGATTTTAATTCCCTTTATCAGGGCTTTGTTTAATTTACCACTAAAGGTTTATTAAAATTTTGAGTGGCACTTTATACGATGCTAGGTAGGGGGTATTTGTTTAACCTTTACTTTCTCTCGACTCCTAGGAGAGAGAAATATTGTACTCATAAAAAATTGGCCTTGAGATTTTGATAAAAGGTCGGCGTTACATTACCCCCCTCTCCGCCCC
>CABFOW010002692.1:0-30851 GCA_902141385.1 Timema californicum | reverse complement strand
GGTGGTGGTTTGTAAGTGCACAGTTGTTTGCAGGTGCACGGTGGTTTGTAGGCGGTGGTTTGTAAGTGCACAGTTGTTTGCAGGTGCGCGGTGGTTTGTAGGTGTGTGGTGGTTTGTAGGCGGTGTTTTGTAAGTGCGAGGTGGTTTGTAGGTGGTGGTTTGTAAGTGAACAGTTGTTTGCAGGTGCACGGTGGTTGTAAGTGCGCAGTTGTTTGTAAGTGCGCAGTTGTTTGTAAGTGCGCAGTTGTTTGTAAGTGCGCAGTTGTTTGTAAATGTGAGGTGGTTTGTAAGTGCGCGGTGGTTTGTAGGTGCGCGGTAGTTTGTAGGTGCGCGGTGGTTTGTAGGTGCGTAGTTTCTAGAACTCACTTGAATGATAGTAAATGGAAAATATTCGCACGCTTATTGAGGGTTTCACAATTTTTATATAAATAAAAAACAAAATATAATTGATTTTAATACTCGTATACTATTTACTTAACTAATTAGATGACTACAGGACGCGAACTTGTCGTACGCAGTTTCTCTTTTCTAGCTCTTATATATGGCTGCCCCCTCCCAATGCTGTTGGAAGGAGAATCTGACCCCATGGCCAAGGTTATTTTTAGATATATAACGAAACTGAGTATTTTTTTGAGTATATTGTAATTGTTGTAATTTTTAATTTAACTTTTTGAAAACACTTTATAGGTTTAAAACCCGTTAAAATAAATAATAATTGATCAAAATGATATTAATAATAAAATATAACTTGAATTTAGAATTTAGTATTGAAAATAATTCGCTACAAATTTGCCTGCTCATGGATGAGGCATAAAAGGATGATTTATTTACTGTTCTTTAGTTTAAAAGATAAAAAATTATACTTTATCCATGAATTTCAGATAAATAAAAGGAGCCCAAAACAGTATCATTACACTCTACTTCAGTAGAGATTGGACGAGCTTAATATTAATTTTAATCAACATGCCAACCGGCACAGGTGTAGTTTCATTAATAGCTTGAACAACTATAATCATAAACCAACATAAACATTATTCAAGCCCAAGCATAAACTAGCACTATGCTTTGGCTTAGAAATTATGTGATTTTTTTAAAAGAAAATAGGGACTTTGTTACGCTGGAAATAAAGAAATCTGCCCCTAGATTGCTATTATGTTGTTTCAAAAGTTATCAATGACTTTATTTTTATATTGGCTTACGTTAGCGTGTCATTTTTTTTGTTTCCGTAGGTAGCAAGTAAATAATTAATAATTTTTGGTAAAAGATCAAATACATTCGAACCTTCGATCTAATCAAACTAAAATATAATTAAAGTAATTAATTAAGATATTGACATATTGTTAGTCTAATATATTATGTCAGTCTAGTTCGATGACTACTAAAATAAACTCATTACATTGAATGCCTCCAAGTAAATTTGACCCGCTTCGGTGGCCGCATGGTCTAAGGCATCACTTCCTCAGTAAAATAGACAGTCAATGAGGGGTGATCGAGGTTTGAATCTCGGTCGGGTGTACTAAGGTTTTTTTTTCCAAAATGATTTTACACTCTTCCTCCACGCCAATGCGAGTACACTTTCTATAAATATAAATTTACTTTTTTTTTAATTACCACGTCTTATTACCCGTTTGAGTAAAAATCACCCTAGTGATTTCAGGCGTGCGGAAGGTTATATTTATAGAAGAAGGCTTAAGAAACAAGATCTGTGTTATTTTTCCTGCTAAAATTTCTTGCACGTGGGCTTGGACAATTCAATGCTTGATTGAGCAACAATAGATTGTTTAGTACCACATCTCACTACCCATTCTATTATGTATTAATTACACTAAAGGTTTTAAGTGTAAGAAAGGTTCAATTTAGAGGAAGTGTACTCGCACTTGCATGGAGAGAGAGTTGTAAGCCATTTAGGGAAAAACCACCCTCAGTACATCCGACCGGGATCGAACCCCTATCTTTCCACCATTGGAATGTGAGAGGTAAGACCATGCGACCACCGAAGCGGGTAAAATAATGTTTATCAGAGTGAGTTGAAGGTGAAAAAAAAAGGTTTAAGGCACTGTTATCAAAAGAAACTAAACCTTAGAGGTGATGTTACCTGCAGAAGTACCCCCTGGGTTCCATTGAATTCCTCGAAGATATGGAAAATATTCTCGTAGTTGTGGTAGGCGTATCCGAACCAGTCGTCTAGTTCGGTGATTACGTTGGCTATGTCTCGGGTGTGGGAGTCTGTGCGGTTTCTCCTGGCGATCACCTGGAATATTGGTCGAGAAGTTTTCATGAATGTTGTCATTTCACGGCAACTTTGACCTTTTCTGATACTTATAAAGCTACGGTTTGTATATTAATCCATCCTTCAAGTATGTTTGTTCATTTGTACAAGTGACGAAAATGTGCATTACTCGTAAAAATAGTGAAACATGTTTGTCAGGAGGATGGGTATAACAAAGGATTATAGTGACTTTTCAACTGCCAAATTTATTGGGAAGTTATAGTTGAATAGTTAATAATTAATATATATTATATATGTATATGATATATATGTATATAATATGCATACGTATTTTAATATGTACACAATAAAAATAAATATATATGTCTTTATTTGTACGTCACCCTTCGGTTGGTTACACTTATTTAATTGATTTTAAAACAATCGCTCATGCTTTAACTATAAAACATACTTTTTTGTTATACAACATAATAATATACTTATAATCTATGTTTATTTTCTTATCGATGTTACAGTAGGCCCCACCGATAGAATCGTAAGTATTTTAAATTCGATGTTGATCCTTACTTTATAGTTTAGACAACTGTCACCTCCCAATTTCGGTTAGTTTTCAAGTCTGTGCTGAAACAACTCTGTTGAAAAATTAACTTTATATTTCAATATCAACCAAAATGTCCCTGAACTATCCAGACAGTAGTTGAGAACCTCACCTCTCCTCCAAGCACCGCCGCTAGAGTGCAACCATCAGGGATATCCGCTCTGATAGATATCTTTGTGCCGTTCCGACATAGGATGTTGTAGTACTCCGCCTGGAAACCTAGTTCCGCTGGACATGAATACAGAGACGTTAGAGTTAAGAACATAATTTTGTGACTTTTACTTTTATAATTTTATTTTTTCGATTAAACAGTCATTTAATATAGTCCAAATCAGAGGTTGATCTCGCAGCAATTTTCTTTCAATCGCGTAAGAAAACTACATCGTCATAATAAAAAAAGTATTTGTGTCTTCTAAGCTCGTAAATAATTATATCAAGCACAATAGAACCTCGATAATCGGAGATAATTGTAACCGGAGCTTGTTTGGATTAGCAAACATTCTCATTAACCGTGTGAGTACAAAAGGGTCATCGGGGAGACTTTATTTTTTCAAATCTTAAATTACAGTTGAATGAGTTTTATAAAATTTACAATCATTTCAAGAAAATTCCATCGTGTTTACTACAATATGTAAATATTGAGTATTTGTTATCAATAGTTTCTTACAATTTGCTTTTAACTTTGAGTTTGTTATCAATAAAATATATTTTATTTGACTTGTGTTGTGTTCCCCCCCGAGTTTTCCAAAAATTGTGTTTGGATTAAAAGGAATTCCGGGGTTTTACTTTACTTTCAAACAGTATTTTAGTGTGATCCAAATAATCTTGATCTGTCATAATCGGTAATGTAAAGTTACATAAAAATTAAATTGTTTGTTAACGAAATGCTTTTTTTTTCCTAAATAGGAGGGACAAAAAGTATTTGTGGAAGGTTGAATTTAAATAATAAATATAAGATGTATATACGTAAAAGAAGCCAAACTAAAGTGGAGGAATGATGGGTGATCGTGGGACCTTTGATAAGTTTTTTAATAGATAGAGTCCTAAAATGTTTGCCGAACTCTGGTCTACATCTTGTTTATTATCTTATGTGTGGTATAGCTATTAGAGATAGGTCAAAACAACTTATTTTTGAATCTGACTCTTTTTTTACCTATGAGCTCAGAATTTCGAATCCTAATATTAGAAAACATTGTAAACACAAAATGTTAACTTTCCCATATTAGGAATATTGTCCTCTCTTAATTTATGTTTTAACATTAACAATGTCGTTCTGCTGAACTAAGAGTCCTGGGTTCGATTCTTGGTATGGCCCAACATTTTATTACTGGGGAAATAGGTGTTGCTCCTTTTACAGGGTTGAATTGATGGGTGGAGGCTGGATGTTGTGTCTGTTCTAGATTTAAGTTAATTTATAAGTCGTATGCTGATATAATCAGTCGGTTCATACTTCAAATAAACAAATAACTATCTAGTTGCTATAAAAATAGAAATGGTAGTTAAATGTTAATATTTTTTAATTTTAATGGGAACACATATTCAGCTAAGAGGTAAACTAATTGTTTGGGTTCTGGTTGTTACTTTTTCCCTAAAATTACATCTGGCTAAATCCATCATAAGTATCATTTTAGCTCCGAAAAAACTCTTGGTCTAAATTCGAAAAAAATGTATATGAATTATTTAATATTTTTGGATATCAAATTTCCTTCAGGATTTGTAGATTCGGGGGAACCACCCCTGGAAATAAATATCGAATTTCCTTCAGGATTTAAAGATTCAGGGAACCACCCCTAGAAATAAAGCAGGCTAGTTATCAAACATTTCTTGTATATACAATACTTTTTAAAAAATATCTAGAAAATCATAAGAAAAGTCAAATTTCTTAGCAAGGGCCTCGAGAATTGATGACATTTTACTATATTGTAAGTGTTATTATAAAGGTAATGATAATATCTATTTAAAGTGCCATCTAAGATCACATAACTTGACATATTAATATTTAAAAGTTGGTCTATCAGCTCTTCCAACTGTCAAATAAGGCCATTCCTATGAAACTAGGTCCTAACTGCAATTAGTTCTGTATCGTTATGCCCGACCATGACCATTGGCTGTACTGACCGATAATGGCCGAGATGTTGGTAGCCTCGATGATGGCCACGTCAGCGACCTCTGTGGACAGACACCTCAGGGCTCCCAGGTCGCCGTAGAAAGGGTTGGTGCTGGCGTTGGCTGAGCAAATGTCGGTTGCTCCGTTGACAGAGGCAAACGCTACAAACACATTCATCTACGTGACAACTATTTGTATTCACAGAGTGGATTGAAACACTGACACAGAAAATATGATGCATCATCTGAACAATATCGGAGCTCTAACTATAACATATGGTGTGATTGTCGTCATAAGATGGTAGGTAGAGAGTGGCTGTCATAAGGTGGTAGGTAGAGAGTGGTTGTCATAATATGGTAGGTAGGGAGTGGTTGTCATAAGATGGTAGGTAGAGAGTGGGTGTCATAAGATGGTAGGTAGAGAGTGGTTGTCATAAGATGGTATGTTTGTGATTTCCATAAGATAGATGGTATGTTTAGTATATTGTGATTGTCATAAGATGGTATGTTTAATATATTGTGATTATCATAAGATGGTAGGTAGAGAGTGGTTGTCATAAGGTGGTAGGTAGGGAGTGGCTGTCATAAGATGGTAGGTAAGGAGTGGTTGTCATAAGATGGTAGGTAGGGAGTGGCTGTCATAAGATGGTAGGTAGAGAGTGGGTGTCATAAGATGGTAGGTAGAGTGTGGTTGTCATAAGATGGTATGTTTGTGATTTCCATAAGATAGATGGTATGTTTAGTATATTGTGATTGTCATAAGATGGTATGTTTAATATATTGTGATTATCATAAGATGGTATGTTTAGTATATTGTGATTTCCATAAGATGGTATGTATATTGTGATTGTCATAAGATGGTATGTTTTGTATATTCTGATTGTCATAAGGCGGTATGTATATTGTGATTGCCATAAAATGATATGTTTTGTATATTGTGACTGTCTTAAGGTGGTATGTATATTGTGATTGCCATAAGAAGGTATGTATAGTGTGATTGTCATAAGATTGTGTGTATATTGTGATTGCCATAATATGGTATGTTTTGTATATTGTGTTTGTCGTAAGGTGGTATGTATATTGTGATTGTTATAAGATGGTATGTATATTGTGATTGTCAAACGATGGTATGTAGATTGGGATTGTCATACGATTGTAGCTATATTGTGATTGTCACATATCACAAGTCAGGGGCTTCCAACATATACGTGGCCGACGGCCCCAATTGAATCCACGAGTCTAGTGGCGGACTGGATCATAATCGGATGAGGGGCGGAAGGAAATAGGACTCATGTGGATACACAAGTTCTTATAAAGATAGAACACAATTAAGTTTATTACTGAATGAACATAAATCGACGCTTTAATGGATTTTTCTCAAGAAAGTTAAAATTTTCCTTTTCTCGGCTAAAAATATCAATTCTACTACAGTAGATTACTTTTCCAAGAAAATCCCTGGGCCGTATAAAAAGGTATTGCGGTCCTCCGGTCGGAAACCTCTGCTATAAGTTAAACGTCCCTAAACCGATGAGAAATCAGCTCTTTTTCTTGCGCGTCAAATATGAAGATAAGTCACTCACGTGTTGGTAGTTTCAGGTCAGCCTCTGAACAGAGGGCGCACAAGTCCGTGCCATTGTTGAGCCCCTGTCGGTCGTAGTCGGAGTCCTTGGATCCAGGGGCGCACACCGAGGTGAACAGCGAGTTTGCAGACGCGCCGTAGGGACATACGTCTCTGTCCACCAGAGAGGCGCTTCTTAAGGACTCGATGAAAGCCACCCACGCTACGGTAATACATCGAATGGTCACGTGTTATCAAGAACGAGAGGGAGGGAAATTTTATTTCAAAACAACTATAGCTACAAATTGTATATTAACAATTGGGTACAAATTATTACAATTTTCAATTTTTTTTACAAATTATAATTATTTATTATTATTCTGTTCAGAGGCAGAACAGACAACTTTTTGTTTATCCCCATGTCTTACTTACTTGTCACATGATAATTACTCTATTGGGGTAGGGGTGTGGAAGGAAGCATTTGAGAGGTAATATACCCGCATTTGCGGGGAAGGAGAGTGAGAAAAATCACCCTCGGTCGACCCGGCCAGAATTCGAGCCCCAATCCCCCCCGTCATCAGCAGGCCAGTCTAAGACGAGAGTGACACCTTAAACCATTCAGCCACTGAAGTGGGTGACAGACAACTGATACAATACTCCACCCACCTCGGTGTCCGCACGTTTTAAGGCATCACTCTTGTAATATACTGAAATGCCGATGACGGGAAGGTATGCGTTCAAATCCTGGTTGGGTGTATTGAGGGTGATTTGTTTATGTTTTTTTATTCTTCCTCCACCTAAAAACGGGTATATTACTTCTTAATTCTACCTTACTCATACCTACTCCTTTAGCGTGATTAATATGCAGGGTGTCTACCATAAGTCTCGCCATTTTAAGCACATACAGTTCAGTAGAGTGTAGTTTCATGGCGGACACCCTGTATATTCATTCGACCTGAACGGGTAGTGAGACGTGGTGGAAAAATATACATAGGCCTTAATACAATGTGCTTCTTAGTGTTCACACATATAAGTAAAACTGAAAACAATACATTGAAGATTAAGAAAAAAATAAGGATTTTTAATAAACACTACTAATACTGTCTTTTAACATTACAAAGCCACAAAACAAGAATATACCTATATAGTCGTATCTAAGCTTAGAGGCAATATATTGTGTTTTCTTGGTTCACTATTAATTCAGTAGAGAAATTTAGTCTGGCACTTTAGCCCAGTCGGTAGCTTGTCTATCTACTGAGTTAAGGGTCCCGGGTTCAATTTCCGGTATGGTCGAAACATCTATTATAGACCTCTTTCACTGCGATTAATCAACGGCCGGGGGCTGGATTTTGTGTCTGTCCTAGATTTAACTTAGTTTTTAAGTCATGTGCTGATATAAACCATCGGTTCAAAAAGAACATGTTAAATACCTAAAAAGATATTTTAAAAAGTCGAGAAACTTTTACTCAAATAATGATAGCAGCTATCATTATATAACCATTCAAGTAACTATTATGAAAAATAATATGTACATTCATAGGGTCATTGATTCCATAATTGATTTGGAAATAGTTGATGCAATGAACCAAATTATAACGGTTTTTTTTAGAATTTTATTTTGTGTATGTATCAATTAGTTGAATTTATATTTTTAAGCAAATAAGAATATATGTTGATATTATTATTATTATTATTATTATTATTATTATTATTATTATTATTATTATTAGCACAGCGTCTTACTACCCGTTCGGGTTATACGCACTTACGCTAATGTGTAATGGTAGGGTGATTGTGAGATGAAATGGAGGACCTACAGTTTAACGTGGGATCCGAACCACGGTGGAGGCCTGGCATTCCCCACATTCACAAGATGTCTTGTCAGAGGTGAAGGAAGGGTTTAGTAATCAGATAAATTGGTGCCGGGACCGAGGATTGAACCCCGGCCGCCAGCACAGAAGTCTGACACCTTACCCCTAGACCGCCAGGTCACCCCATGTTGATATTAAAATACTCACCAAGTCCGCCAAACTCCGGGAAGCATGCCTTAGCCTTGACCAGGCCTTTTAGGTCTCTTATAGTAGAATCCGCCCTTATGATGGGTACAATGATGTTGTTGCCATAAGAGTTACTTTCTTGATAGCCCGCCGAGGTCAAGTTGTAACTGCTACGAGAACAAAGAGAGATAAAAACACAGTCCGTAAATTACCTATTTTTTACTGGTGGGGAAAGAGCTTTTAAATATCTCTTTATAATATTTCCTCATGTTTGTGTGTGAATGTTTTTAGCACTCTCCAGACCCTTTTATGACATAGAAAGATGAAAATATTTTTTTAGCACCGCGTCTTATTACCTTTTCGTAATAATTACGATAATGATTTTAGGGATGAATTATTATTATTATTATTATTAGCACCGCGTCTTACTACCCGTTCGGGTTGTACGCACTTACGCTAATATGTAATGGTTGATTGTGAGATGAAATGGAGGACCTACAGTTTAACGTGGGATCCGAACCACGGTGGAGGCCTGACATTCCCCACATTCACAAATTGTGATAAATACACGTCTTGCCAGAGGCGAAGGAAGTGTGTTTAGGGATGAAGAAGGTTATATTTAGAGGAGTGTACTCAAATTTGCGTGGAGGAAGAGTGAAAAACTATTTTTGAAAAACCACCCTCATTACACCAGAGTGATATTCAAGCCTCAATCTCCCCGTCATCGGCAGGTCAGTTTAACACAAGAATGACGCCTTAAACCATTCGGCCATTGAAGTGGGTGGTTGAAAACTATTGTATCAATACACCTTAGTGCTAGTATTTCTGAAAGGTTATTTAAATTAGCCTAGCTAAGGGCCATAATGACGAGGGTGAGTTTTAAGAGCGTTTGACTGAATACATTGAACACCAATATCTATAAAACTGCATCCCAAGCCCATCTACACAGGGATAGATAGATCCCTGGCCTCCTTGGTCAGTTTCAGTACTGATCGCACAGTTCCAAATTCTAATAGAAATGTACTAATCCGACAGTTATAAAGCAACTAAATCCACTTTCGCCTGTTAATATGTCAGGCTGTGTTATCTGCAGCCTCAACGATTAATAGATATACACCCGTTTGGTGGCCGCAAAGTTTAAGCCGTCACTCACGCAGTAGACTAGATGGCTGATGACAGAGAAATAGCAGATTGGGGTTCGAATCCCAGTTGGGTGTACTGAGGGTGTTTCTTCCTAACTGGTTTTCCACTTTTCCTCCACGCAATTACGCTTCCTTAACACATTAGAGTAATTAGTAAATATACGTGTAGCCCGAACGGGTAGTAAGATGTAGTACTAAAAAGAACAAATATATATATATAACAGTAAAATGTTATCAATGTTTGCCACAAATAAATGGTTGTATTTTCTAAAAGGCCCTTTTTATGAAACCAGGAGTGTTGTCGGAACTTACAACTTGGCGAGATATCCCAGATTGGTGTTTATCCCCACGATGTCCGCCTGTCCGGCCTCGATCTTCCTGAAGCAGTCGAACTTGCTGCGCCCCTCCACACAGGTCAACTCTGGCAATATACCATGCGTGATGCCGGCCTGTCGTACCCACTCGCACTTCTGAACCTCCAAGGGGGAGATAGTGCACCATCTGATGTAACTGCGACAGTCGGTAACGTTCGCGGGCTCTGGGATGACTCGACCTGGACATGCGCAATGAAACACGGTGAGGAGCCTGACAATGTGCTACTACTGGAAACACGGTGAGGAACCTGACAATGTGCTACTACTGGAAACATTATGAGGAGCTTGACAATGTGCTACTACTGGAAACATGATGAGGAGCTTGACAATGTGCTACTACTGGAAACATGATGAGGAACCTGAAAATGTGCTACTACTGGAAACATGGTGATGAACTTGACAATGTGCTACTACTGGATACATGATGAGGAGCTTGAAAATGTGCTACTACTGGAAATATAATGAGGAGCTTGACAATGTCCTACTACTGGAAACATGATGAGGAGCTTGACAATGTGCTACTACTGGAAACATGGTGAGGAACTTGACAATGTGCTACTACTGGAAACATGATGAGAAGCTTGACAATGTGCTACTACTGGAAATATAATGAGGAGCTTGACAGCGTGCTACTACTGGAGACATGATGAGGAGCTTGACAATGTGCTACTACTGGAGACATGATGAGGAGCTTGACAATGTGCTACTACTGGAAATATAATGAGGAGCTTGACAGCGTCCTACTACTGGAAACATGATGAGGAACCTGACAATGTGCTACTACTGGAGACATGATGATGAACCTGACAATGTGCTACTACTGGAAACATGATGAGGAGCTTGAGAGCGTGCTACTACTGGAAACATGATGAGGAGCTTGAAAATGTGCTACTACTGGAAACATGATGGGAAGTCTGAAATTAGTTAACTTCTGGAAACATGATGAGGAACCTGACAATGTGCTACTACTGGAAACATGATGAGGAGCCTGACAGCGTGCTACTACTGGATGATGAGGAGATTGACAATGTGCTACTACTGGATACATGATGAGGAGCTTGACAATGTGCTACTACTGGAAACATGGTGAGGAACTTGACAATGTGCTACTACTGGAAACATGATGAGAAGCTTGACAATGTGCTACTACTGGAAATATAATGAGGAGCTTGACAGCGTGCTACTACTGGAGACATGATGAGGAGCTTGACAATGTGCTACTACTGGAGACATGATGAGGAGCTTGACAATGTGCTACTACTGGAAATATAATGAGGAGCTTGACAGCATGCTACTACTGGAAACATGATGGGAAATATGAAATTGGTTAACTTCTGGAAACATTATGAGGAACCTGACAATGTGCTACTACTGGAAACATGATGAGGAACCTGACAATGTGCTACTACTGGAAACATGATGAGGAGCTTGAAAATGTGCTACTACTGGAAATATAATGAGGAGCTTGACAGCTTGCTACTATTGGAGACATGATGAGGAGCTTGACAATGTGCTACTACTGGAAATATAATGAGGAGCTTGACAGCGTGCTACTACTGGAGACATGATGAGGAGCTTGACTTTGACAATGTGCTACTACTGGAGACATGATGAGGAGCTTGACAATGTGCTACTACTGGAAATATAATGAGGAGCTTGACAGCGTCCTACTACTGGAAACATGATGAGGAACCTGACAATGTGCTACTACTGGAGACATGATGATGAACCTGACAATGTGCTACTACTGGAAACATGATGAGGAGCTTGAGAGCGTGCTACTACTGGAAACATGATGAGGAGCTTGAAAATGTGCTACTACTGGAAACATGATGGGAAGTCTGAAATTAGTTAACTTCTGGAAACATGATGAGGAACCTGACAATGTGCTACTACTGGAAACATGATGAGGAGCCTGACAGCGTGCTACTACTGGATGATGAGGAGATTGACAATGTGCTACTACTGGATACATGATGAGGAGCTTGACAATGTGCTACTACTGGAAACATGGTGAGGAACTTGACAATGTGCTACTACTGGAAACATGATGAGAAGCTTGACAATGTGCTACTACTGGAAATATAATGAGGAGCTTGACAGCGTGCTACTACTGGAGACATGATGAGGAGCTTGACAATGTGCTACTACTGGAGACATGATGAGGAGCTTGACAATGTGCTACTACTGGAAATATAATGAGGAGCTTCACAGCATGCTACTACTGGAAACATGATGAGGAGCTTGACAGCGTGCTACTACTGGAAATATAATGAGGAGCTTCACAGCATGCTACTACTGGAAACATGATGGGAAGTCTGAAATTGGTTAACTTATGGAAACATGATGGGAAGTCTGAAATTGGTTAACTTCTGGAAACATGATGAGGAACCTGACAATGTGCTACCACTGGAAACATGATTAGGAACCTGACAATGTGATACTACTGGAAACATGATGAGGAGCTTGAGAGCGTGCTACTACTAGAAACATGATGAGGAGCTTGACAGCGTGCTACTACTGGAAACATGATGGAAAGTCTGAAATTGGTTAACTTCTGGAAACATGATGAGGAACCTGACAATGTGCTACTACTGGAAACATGATGAGGAACTTGACAGCGTGCTACTACCGGAAACATGATGGGAAGCCTGGCAATGTGCTTCTACTGTAAATATGGTGGATAAAATGACAATAGTTTACTACTGTAAATATGGTGGATAAAATGATAATAGTTTACTACTGTAAATATGGTGGGTAAAATGATTATAGTTTACTACTGTAAACATGGTGGATAAAATGACAATTGTTTACTACTGTAAATATGGTGGATAAAATGACAATAGTTTACTACTGTAAATATGGTGGGTAAAATGACAATAGTTTACTACTGGAAATATGGTGGATAAAATGATCATAGTTTACTGCTGGAAATATGGTGGGGGAGCTGATAATGATTTACTACTGGAAATATGGTGGGAAGCCTGCCAATGGCTAAGTAGTAATGTGTAGTAGAAGTAATGTCCTGAAGGTAGAAATTTCACATTGATTTTTTCCACTATAGTGTATCTTATAAGGTTTTACTTAAGCTATTGATTATTAAATTCATATAAAATTATCAAAACTGACAGTAAAACTTTCGTGGGTGTCACTGTATAGTTTTCTTGAAATTATTAATTTAATTGACGTAGACTATAGATACAATTGTAATATTTTTATCTCGGCCATTGTGGCAACATGAGCTTCCAATTTTTTTTTAAAATGGGCTTCCTATGAAAATTAGCTACTGGTATAAATTTTGTTTAATTATTTTGTGTACTTTCTTAAGAAAATTTACTGTATATTACAGCCTATTATTGCCAGTCCTCCTGTGAGTTAATAGTTTGTTTAGGCGCTACCCTCACCTTCTTGAATGAAGGACTTTAAATTTGTTGTGACGACCTCTTGCACAACGTAAGAAGATTCTTTCAGCATCACATTGGCCAAGTTATCTGTCCAGTCCAACCGTCTGTTGGCCGAAATACTCGGCAGGGCCGACAATAATGAAGCCTTCAAAGCTGCCGCTACGTCACTGGAAAATACAAATGTAGGTCACTATTAGTTTCAAAAACAAATCTATTAGGACAGACGTTTTGAGAAATACGATTTGTAACTGACCCGCAAAAAAAAAAAGTTAGTAATCATTATCTACTGAGTATTTAAGTAAATACGCATTATTCGCAGCCTATATTACAAATCGATTGTATAATAAAGTAGTTAGTTGATGAATTAAAGGATTGCATGAAGTAGGAAGGCACTGAATGGAGAAGGAACTGGATGAAGAAGGAAAGGATGGAACTGGTTGGCGCGAGAAGAAATTGGATTAAGAAGGGAGTAACCGGTTTGATCAGGAAGGGACTGGATAGAACCGGATGGGACTGAAGTAAACAAGAAGGAGTTGGTTAAGAACATGACAACCAGGAAGGGACTGAGTGGATATGGAAATAACATGTTGGAGCAGTAAGGAATTGTATGGAACAAGAAAGAACTGGATGGAGTAGGAAGTAACTGGATATAACAGGTAGAAATCGTCTGAAACAGAAAGGAACCGGATAGAACTGTATGTAAAAGGAATGAGCTGGATGGAGCAGGAATTAAGTGCAGGGAACAGGAAGTAATCGGCTGGAGAAGTTAGTAACCGGTTGGATCAGAAAGTAACTGAATGAAATATAAAACAGGAAAGAACTGAATGGAACAAGAAGGAACCAGATGGAGCAAGCGGGAACTCAATAGATGATGAAGTAACAGGATTTAACAATAATGGAACCGGATGGAGACCAAAGGAACTATCACGAGAGTGATTAAATGACCCAAAGTGAATCGATTCCCGACTTTACCGTATCCGGAAACTATACAAGATGAGGTTGATGAATTATCCCGCGTAGTTACAGAGACAAGCAATTGAAATTATATATACCTAGTAAGTAGATAAGTTAACAATCCAATGCATAACGTGTTTCATAAAGTATAGTTTTTAAACGTATATTATTATTATTATTATTATTATTATTATTATTATTTGCACCACATCTTACTACCCGTTCGGGTTATACGCACTTACGCTAATGTGTTATGGTAGGGTGATTGTGAGATGAAATGGAGGACCTACAGTATAACGTGGAATCCGAACCACGGTGGAGGCCTGGCTTTCCCGATAATACTTAAAGTTCTTATGATGGGGATTTATGGGAGCTAAGATTTGTGTATTTTCCGCTTTTTATGGCAACAAAATTTGTTGGTCAAAATAAATCAAATATTGTTTCAATACAAATATAGAGTTTAATTTTCATCACAACAGTTCTGTCAAAGTTGTCCTGGAATTTAATGACAGCTTTTTCTCTTCATTTTAAAAGTTTCTCATATAATGTCACTACACTCATGAAAGATATTCAACAACTGTGGATATCACCACGCAAATAAATTAAACTCTGTAGTTGTATTGAAGCAATATATTACTTATTTTGGCCAAAAAAAGTGTTGCTATAAAAACTGCAAAAAAAACCACTCACGTTTCCTACCTCCTCACCTTAAATGCATCAAGTAAAGAGGAAATCCGCTTCGTAAAATAGCTTCAAATTCATCAAGCAGGCAGCTTCGTTGATATATAAGTGAGGCTTGAGTGCAACCCAGCGACGTGTCGTGAAGTGTTGCCAGGGTAAGCATAATAATAATATTTAGCACCGCGTCTTACTACCCGTTCGGGTTATACGCTTTAAGTACTAATTACGCTAATGGATTAGGAATGAGGAAGTGAGCCCGCATTTGCGTGGAGGAAGAGTGGAAAACCATTTAGGAAAAACCACCCCCAGTTCACCCGACCGAGATTGGAACCTCGATCTTCCCGTCCTCAGCAGTCGAAATCTACAAGACAAGCGCGTTAGCCAACTACGCCACCGAGGCGGGTCAGGGTAAGCAACATTAGTTTAAACTGCTCTGTACCTATGACTTGTTCATAACCCTCAGTAGAACGCTTACTGGTCAGGTATCGAGGGGAATAAATCCCCGTGTGAGGCGTGCAGAGCACGATCGGTCAAATAGGGCCGCCAAGTGGACGAGAACATATCACAGGTACATACAGTTTTATCAGGGTCTACTTTCCTCGCGACACGCCACTGCTACCGCCTGACATGGTTGGTGTATTTTGTGGACTCACTTCCTGCTGACCACTGTATCCCAGCGCTGCTGGACCCAAGTGCAAGGCTGTTCGGTGTCCAGAGGCTCCAAGGTGCCGTTTCTGCACAGGAAGGAGAATCCCTCGTTACCCGCCATCTGTAAACACGGGAGGGAATCCTTTCTATGAGAACGACAACACACTTGGACACCTTATTCCAGTCGCTAGTGCGTCTGATTACTTCGTTGATACGTCTAAGGCTTGATTCTTGAATAGGGCCAAAAGGTATCGTTGGAAAGTTAGGTTTGTTCCTGTTAGAAAAAATGATAAAACAATTATCTAAGACCTGTTTCAGTGGCCAAATGGACTAAGGTGTCACTCTTGTGTTAGATTGGCTTGCTGAGAGTGGGCAGATCGGGGTTCCGGTCCTAGTCCGGGTACACTCAGGTGGTTTTCCCTAAATAGTTTAACACTGTTCTTCCAAGCAAATTGGGGCAGTTACCTTTAAAATGCTTCCTTCCTCATCCTTACCCCATTAGAGTGATTATAATATGAGTACAACCTGAAAACGTGGTAATTAAAAAACTGAGTTATTATTTATATGATTCTTTTAAAATTAAATAAATAATAAAAAAAATGAAAATAGGCTATTAAGAAGTTGTTTATGTCCTGATTTATGCTAATTTTAAATTCAATAATACTCTATTACCATTTAACTTTTATTTATTTTCTCTCGAAGAGAGAGAAGTATTATGATTATAAAAAATCTAATTTGAGATTTTAGTAAATGTCGACGTTTCATGACCCCCTGAAACCCCTAAAGTGTTTTTCGTAACGCCGTCTGTCTGTCTGTCTGTCTGTCTGTATCTTGGTCTAGAGCCGAAACGATTTTACCTCTTGGGCTGGAACTTGGTATCTAGGGCTTTTATAAGGCTCCCCCAAGGAGTTTTTGGAATTAGATATCCAACCCTAGAATTAAGGGTAGTTTACCGATGGGTAAAAAAAAGAGACAAAATAGATAATTTCTCAAAATTCGCTCTAATGGTTTTGATTAAATTTTGTATAAATACATTGCTTAACACTACAAACAAATGGGCAGTTTTCGTTTTCCCATGAAAATGAGTTTAAGTACGCTTTGGGTAAGCGGAAATTTTCAACTTTGATCATACATTCACAACTATTTGATATGTGGAATAACTTATTATAGTTGGTAAAGTCGTAGAACAATTTTTTTTAAATTTGAAATATATTTTTGTAAAACCAATAGTTTGTTAGCTATAAGTAAACATGTATATATTTTGTATGGCTTACTTTGAAATTTTTGTTTGTTTCTGTAACATTGTATACTATTTAATTTAACTTTGGTGGAGTGTTTCTGCAACAGTTTATATTATTTCGTGTCACATATTTTATGAGTTATTGGTAAATTTCTTTATTTTTAAGATTAAAGAGAGAGAGAGAGAGAGAACGTTTGTTTGGTGCACCGCACCACTTTATTTTATATTGTGCACAGCATCTTACTGTCATTCTGGGTCATCAGCATATTTACACTAATTGGGTATAATTTAGAGGAAATATTCACGTATTTGTGGGAAGAAAGAGTGGAAAGTTCTCAGTACATCCACCCGGAATTCAAAATCCGGCATTCCCGGCAACAGATAACTAGGTTAAAGAAATTTGATGTTTCAACCCACAGGATCAATTATTTTGGCTGTGAGTTTTCACATGCTATTTAACACTTTGGCTTTCTTTCTCACCTCTCCTCGCTGATTTGGCTGCACTTTCTTTAAACAAACCTCCTCATCCCTCCATTTTTACTTTCTCATACCAAGAAAAATTATTGTGATAGCAAAATAAAATATGTATTTTGAGATAATTACGAATTTTTACGTTTTATGTGAACATGAACCCAAAAATAATGAGTTTTACAATTCTGTTTGTCCCTGGCCACGATTTCAAAATGGTTTGATGAATTTTGTTCAAAATTTATATTTATATTTTATATAACTATATCACAAAACTCTTTTTCTTACCCTAGCTCTTCAATTAAGGGTAGTTTACTTATGAGGGGAAAAAAATTATTCCAAACTTTTTGAAAATATCATTAGCAATTTTTTTTAAACGCATATTTAGGATTTGTTTGACATAAAAATAGTACTATATAATTGTTATTTAGGTAAATATTTGCTAAGGGTGGATTAGATTACTATGATTGATTTTTCAAAAACTGAAAATATTTTTAAAATGGCTTAAACGATTTGGTTCCAAATAGGTATCTTGGGAGTGTTTTACATGAAAAATAGCTACGTGTACTTGGTTTTGGGTAAAAACTCGATAAAGGCTCGTTTAATGAGGAATGATGTTTGAAAATTTGAATTATATTGAAAATGGCTAGAACGATTTTGCTTAAAATGTATATCTTGGGTGTGTTTGACATGAACATGTCAAATGAAGCAGTATACTGGTTTTTTTTGGGGGGAACGGGGGGACGGGGGGGAATTTATCTATGGATGATTTACTGATAACTTTTTTTTAATTTGAATATTTAAAAAAATGTCTTTAGCTTTTTGGTTCAAAATTGGTTTCGGAAGACTATTTTACATAACAATAATTTATTTTTATTCATCTAAAATAAATTAATCTAAGGGTAGTTTAGTTTCCAAAAATTATAGAAAATTTGAATTTTTTGAAAATTGACCTTGAAGATTGAATTCAAAATGGGAATATGTGACTAGTTTTCCCGATAAATAAAAATAAGTTTTTATGTTTACAAATAAATAGTTCTAGCGTAGTTTATAAATTATTTTTGAAAATTTGAATTTTGTTAAATATGTATTTGAAAAATTTGGATTTATATATATTTATATATATATATATGTGTGTGTAGTACTTATGGTAATTAACAATATTATGAGTTGGTTTTCATGGGTAGGATTTTTTATTTTGTGTCGTACCATTTATTAGATTTATATATTAAGGTTGAATGGAATGGAGTGGGAGTTAAGGCTAGTTATTTTGCAATTTTTATAAAAAAAATAATTTTTTTTATTACAAAAATTAAAAAAATACTGAATCAATAGATACATTAAAGTTTAATTTTCGACATATATTAATATGAACAATCATTGAATACTTGTCATAAGCATACTGGAATTTGATGCTTACTTTTCCTCTTAATTTTAAAGGTTTCTAAATAAATGTCACTATGCTTATGGCAAATATTTGAGAATTATTTAAGTTAATATATCTAGAAACTTAAACTGCTACTGGAACAATATATTATTACTCGCTATGCTCGTTGGGGGTTACGGCCCCAAACACCCGGTGAGTTTTCTGAGCAAGTGGATGTAAAATAATGTAATTCCAAAGCCATAGGTCTTACCGTTTAGCCACACGAGACCTCCAAAGAAAGGTCCGCACCGACTTTAAAGTTGCTCCACCACTTTGAATGATATTTTTTTAAACTTTTTGGATTTTCCCCGTCGGTTACGGGCTAAAAGCTATAAGTTTGCCAAATTTCAAGGTATCTAGCTCATCTGGAAGTGGGTATACATTAATGTCAGTGAGTTAGTCAGCCATGTGGCTTTATAGTAGTTTAATTAACAATATTATTATTATTATTATTATTATTATTTCACACGTCCATCATAGACTCCGCCTTAAAATATGAGTGAAGAACGACCCTGGGGCACGGGACAGTTCCTTAATTGCTCATAATTGGCGTGGTAAGCCAAAGTTCCCAGGTTCTATTCCCGTGTCCAGGCGTCATTTTTCAATTTAAAGAATTTAATATTATTATTTATTTTGTTTAAAAATAAAAATTGTAATAAAAAAAACTGCAATAATACCTGCCTAAATTATTTCCCCTTCCATCCCACCTTAGTAAAACAACACACTTACACCGAAGTACGTCTTGATGATCTCTCTGTCCACGTATGCGACATCTCCCAGGCCTCTGTGCAGACACTCGAGGGCTCCCAGATGATTGGAGGAGATGCCCGCCCTGTACTCGCATGTTGAAGGTAGGTCGCACAACGCGCATAGCTTGCTGTTGTCCCTCTCTGTGAACAATGGGTAAGATTCACTGGTCAGCAACGCCACAAGAACTCCAAACTGAACAATGGGTAAGATTCAGTGGTCAGCAACGCCACAAGAACTCCAAACTGAACAATGGGTAAGATTCACTGGTCAGCAACGCCACAAGAACTCCAAACTGAACAATGGGTAAGATTCACTGGTCAGCAACGTGACAAGAACTTCCAACAGCCACCTTCCGGTTTCAATCACACGAGATAGTTTGATGTGTTTAGTAAGATACTGGTGAGAGGGAACGTTTTGAGAAATATCAATTTTTTGTTTTGCAAAAAGGAGATGACTCAAATGTGCAAACAAACTTTCCGTGAAAAGATAAAATTACAAAATTAATTAAATATATCCTGTAACAGTTAACAAATTTACGTAGGTAACTAAATTGTTAACTGTTACAGTATCTATTTAATTACTTTTTGTTATTTAATCTTTTGACGAAAAGTTTGTTGCACATTGGAGTCATCTTCTAACATAACTTAAGTTTCTTTCCTTATTTTTGTAATTCAATCTCTCCTTACTAAAATTTATTATGATTATTATTAACATTTTGTATTTAACTGTTAGAAAAGTTTTAAACCTATTGATATGATCTATCACAAGTTATATGACTTGATGTATAGGTAAATCGTTTTATTAGCTTTTGCAAACACAAAAAAAACCACCTATCTAATTAATACTTTAGGCATAGTAGAACTCTGATTAAAAGGCCCTTTTAGGAAATACTAGAAAAAGTACTTGGGAGTAACAGCTCAATGAATTGCGTGGTTACCTCGAGCAACGATTTTCTTTGCTTCAAACAGATAGAAAACAATCTACTAATTTTTTTTTCTTACCTAATTTTTAATAAATTAAAAAAAATCTATTCAAAAATTTAAAATTACAGTTTATAAGTGCACAGGGACTACTAATTTTAAAATTTCCACCCTCTTATTAGAGTAGATATGGCGCAACGAAGACAGACAAACTTCATTTTATTAAAATAGATAGATAATCTTTTTGTTGCGGCCAAAATTGAGAATTTTACTATATCATTAGAAGAATTTTATAGGTATTGATACAGTCTATCAAAAGTGAAATGTATAAATCATATAAATTGATGTATTAACAGTATTAAAGTAGTTTTAGTAAATTTGTGACCGTCAGCTGTGGCTCTTATTATCATAATCCTTCCTCTATACATGCCTAGATTATACTTCTAAGAAATAATTTATAGGTAATTGAAGTAGATTTGGAAAAAACAAACAAAAAGAGTTCCATGGTCAATCATAAGGGAATAACTATCCAAACACCGAGGACATGCATATAATAATTAAAAATAAATATCCAAGACCATACAAGACCATGCTAAAAAGATTTTTTTCCTCGCCATGTTTAAGTATTCATTCGGGCTGTACCATGCCCATTGTAAATTATGTTCATCCCGTTAGTAAGCTTTCTACGAGGCAGGTAGAATTTATGGAAAAGTGTCCACATTTACGTAGAGGAAGATTGCGTTAAGAAAAAAAAGGAAAATCACCCTTGGTTTAGCTGAAAGTGATTCAAACCCTGACCCTCTCGTCACCGAAAAATTAGAACTAATGACCCGTGCGCGTTCAGGGGGAGCCAGACATAATTTTTAGCCCCACGTCTTACTACCCGTTTGCGTTACACACTTATATAGGCCTACTAATTACGTTAATGATATTAGGGATTGAAATGTTTATATTTATAATAAGTTTTCCTGAATTTACATGTAGGGAGAGTGGAAAACAATCTGGGGGAAAAAAACACCCTCAGTTGACCCTACCGTGATTCGAACTTCGATCTCCCCGTCATCCGTCGTCTAATCCACTGCGAGAGTGGTGCCATAGACTACGTGGCCACCGAAGTGGGTAAGCCAGACTTATTATTTACGGAAAGGAGGGTGGACATAATATTGTCAACAAACCCAAAAGGCAAATGAGGAAACAGTATTGTGAGACCGTGGGAAAGGTTGTGTGAACTTAGATCTTTGCAGCTTTCAAGGGCACTTGAATGAAATAAAGAAAACTTCAGTGCACTTTAACAAAACACTTACTAAACTAGAACTCATAAGCGTCGCAAGCTAATAATTATTGGCCAGGTGTGGGAGCTAACAAAACAAACCTATTTTATATTTAAATTAAAAAGTAAATCAAATTTGTATCAACTGGATAACACGAATGATATGATGGTGGAATTATTTCTATAATTCATATAAAACAGTGAGGGGCAAGTCCTACACACTAACCAGAAAGTTGTAGGCCTCAAAGTCCCCAATCAAACCACTAATTATGTACTTTTAGAGGTACATCAGTCCCCTTCTTCAGCAGAAGAATGTAACATTTTCGATCGGAAATCTACATAATTGTGTGTTTTGTTGTGTTTTAGTTGTGAACTTTGAGGCTTTCAGTTTTCTGGTAAGTGAACAGTCCTTGCCCTTCTATCCTCTTTTCAATGTTAAGCTTAAAATAGCCGCTAGGCATCATTTTTCCTTTGTATAAATCATATAAAAATAGTTACCTTGATCATTTACTCATGACCCAAAACGCGGATTTAGAATTTTCTGAATGAGCACCTCATTGTTTATTTTGCGGTACGGTTTCATTTGAGCATAATATTGAGGGGAGGGTGGGGGGGTATCCTCCCTTTCTCCCCGTTATCGACGCCTATACAGTAAAACTTACAGTAAATGTTTGTGTCTTTGTGTGTGTTTTTTTGCTACAATTTGAATATGGAGGCGACTGAATTGTAGTCTCGGTGATATAATTCCAATTTTTAAAGGAGATATAAATCAGGATTTATTTGGGCTCTTTGTGGCAAAAGTATTCTTCCGAGGAGATACAATTCAGCTCCCCCTAGATATGTAACGCCCAATGTTAAGCTATTGCCCTTAAATGATCCCAATCACGTATCGATGATTCAATGACTCACTGAGTTTATCGTCCAACCACTCGTCCAAGACCCAGGGTCCCGGTCTGCACGTGGAGTTGAAGAACTGACTGAGGGAATACACTTCGTTCTCGACAGCGCTCCTCCCATCCTTGGCTTCGCACTGGGTCTCAACCACTGCTAGTTCAAACTCCTACAACAAGAAACAAAGAGGAACCATCTTACCCTCCGTTTGGTCCAAAAAGATAGCAAGCTTACCTTGCCGTGTTCCGAGTTCCTCCACTTGGTGGATTGGGAGTGGGGAGGGGAGTTGAGTTCTTTCACGACACCTGAAGGAATGGATTATAAGAAGAATACTTGGTTAATTTCTACATATACTTATGGTTCTTACCCAACCTAACTTCACCTAACCTTTCATGCGTTAATGAATTTCTTTTTTATTTAATTTTGTATCGAAGTTGGTTAATTTCTAAATACACTTATGGTTCTTACCCAACCTAACTTAACCTAACCTTTCATGTGTTAACGAATTTTGTTCTTATTTAAGTTTGTAATTTACTGTGCGAAGATCCCTTCCTTGAGATGTCGTGGAGGAACTTGAGCATTGCTATCAGTCTAATTATCTTCGTGGAAGAACTCGGCATCCCCGGTTATAGTATGGGGAGGTTTATAAGTGAGGGCTCGAATGCTTATGCTCTGAAAAAACATTATTATTTTTTGGTGGATAACACTATTACATATATGAGCGAAGGTAAAAAAGAAAGAAAAAAAAGAGTCCTAAATAGGTAAAATGATTTAAAAATATAACTATGGGGTTATCATTTTCTTTCCCCCTAAACCCTGTAATTATAGGAAAACCTCACAAACATTTATGTACCTCTTTTATAAGAAGGAGTAAGACGTTTATGACACGTCATATATTTTGTATTTTAAACTTTATTTCAATGACGAAAAATATATAAGTTTATTTATTGAGCTGCCTTTATTACAGAATTTTATTTTTTATTTAGCATGTAATTGCATATTCGGGGGCTTTTCAGTGTTAGGGCATATTTAAACCACATTTACCATATGGTGTAAAATTGAAAGAATTTTATAAAAATAACTTAATGACTTGCATGAAAATAAAAATATAGGTATATACTTAACAAAATAATGATGAAAGTAACATTAGTAATAATAAATTATTGGTAGATGTTTCTTAAATTTAAAATAAATAGAATGTATACATTTAACACATTTTAAAAAGTAATTTTACATTTAAATTATTTAGCAAAGATTTTCAAGTAACTTCCGTCTTGAGCATAACGCCATTATGGTTCACACCAAAATAAAGTGAAAGATTCCAACAGGGCTCGATTTCCTTAACAACCCTTTAGTTTGTGTATATTAATATAAATAAATGTGTAAAAATATGACATTAAAAGTATTTTCAACGACTTTTTAACCATATTAGTGGAGGACTAATCTTGATGAAAAAAAGGACTTTAAATTTAACCTTCCTCTAATATATATTGTAATTTTTTTTTGATAGGATCACAACAGAACATTTTAAGATATTTGAGAACTAGCAACGAGTTTTCCTGATTACCTTGAGATAAGACGTTACATAGTTTTTTCCCCCTGCTTTCTTATTGACATGACAAAAATTGGTTGTAGAAGAAGGGTGAAAGGGAATATAAAATTAGATATAATAGATAATTAGTTCCATAAAACGCCCCTGACAATTGTATTTCAAGCCTTGTGGTCTGACACGGATTGATACTTTCTCATTGAGCGAGACGGCCACCTTAAGTTGTTATTGTCCCTAGTAACTTATTATTTATAATACAACTTTCGGGAATGGGCTAAAGTATTTAAACTAAAAATTTCTTGATAGATCGATAACCTTTATTCTTAAAGTATCGAAATGATCGCGAATAAATGTTAGTATCACAATTTCAGATACGTTATTTATTTCCTTTGGCACAGTGTCTTACCACACGTTCGGATTGTAAGCATATACATTAATTACGCTAATTTTTTGAGGCTAATAAACGTTGAGTTTAGAGGAAATGTCTTCACATTTGTGTAAAAGGAGATAGAAAAAACCATTTAGGAATAACCACCGTCAGTACATCCTAACGGGATTCAAACCCCGATCTCCTTGTCATCGGCAGTCCAGTCTATTGCAAGAGTGATGTCTTAGATCATGCAACCAGCGAAGTGGGTTTGGATACTTTTATCCCTAGAACTTGAATCATTAAGAGTTGGGATATCCAAACCAAATGGCAAAATCTAGAATTGGGGTACTTTTCACTGTATTCCTTATTAGTTTATTTGTCGTTTTATTTAAGAACCGACAAATTGTAAATGTATTAAATTTAACCTTTGTACTATAATTATCTCGCACATATCAAACGACAAACATGGCCTTGTTTTTACTAGTTATATTTTTTACTTTATGATTTTTAGGAAACACACTACCTTATCGTATACAGCCTAAATAACATATTTTTAATGTGAGACATGATTGGAAAAATATTTAATCTGTAAGTGTTGAAAAATCGGAGTCTAAAATCGAAGAATAAATGCTAAAATTTAAGACTAAGAATTAACGATCAGAATCACCCACTTCGGTGACCGCATGGTCTAGCGAGTTAATCTTGCAGTTGAATAGACTGCCGGTGACAGGGGAGATAAAGGTTCGAATCTCGGTCGGGTGTAACGAGGTTTTTTCCTGAATGGCTTTCCCCTATCCTTCCACGCAAATGTGGTTGCACTTGATCTAAATATAACCTTCCTAATCTCTTTAACCATTAGAGTAATTTAATACATAAGCGTATAACCCAAATGATTAGTAAAACACGGTGTTAAAAAAATTCAGAATCAATAAAAAAATATTAATAAAGTACCCGCCTCGGTGGCGTAGTTGGCTAAAGTGCTAGTCGTGTTGAGCTCGACTGCTGAGGACGGGGAGATCGAGGTTCGAATCTCACTCGGGTGAACCGGGGAGGGGGGTTTCCTAAATGGTTTACCACTCCCCCTTCACGCAAATACGGGTTCACTTCCTCTAATTCAACCTTCCCAATTCCTAATCCATTAGCGTAATTAGTTCTTAAAGCATATAACCCGAACGGCTAGTAAGACGCGGTGCAAATAATAATAATTATTATCCAGTCGTATTCAGTCGTGTTCATAGCTCGTGTTACGAGGCAGCCTAGAGAACTGTACTGAAATCAAATTTACCTTGAGCACTCTGTCGCTCCAGTATTGTGTGCGGTGGAAGCCTGGATGGCAAAGGTTCTTCCCTCTTAATCCTGATAGACCTCCCGTGTGATTGCTTCTCACGACCGCCACTGACTCGAACTTATACTTTGGAGCTAAAAGGAGACATTCAATAATAACTTATAAATAAATATATATATTATATATATAAAATATATTAGGTTCTTATTTTGCTTAAAAAAGAGTTGCTTTGTTTCCCATTATGTGATTAAGTAATAAACTATTTATTTTTTGAACCGCATAATACTACCCGTCCAGGCTACTTGTATGATAGTTACGCTAGTGGGGTAAGGGTAAGGATGGTAGAATATAGATCTAATTTACCTGCATTTTATTGAGAAGAGAGCAACATAAATTGTTTGTGTGAAAAAAAACCCTTCTAATACCCAGTTGGGATTTAAACCCCAACCTTTACTTGATCAACAAACTAGACTAATTGAGCCCGGCAGTTAGTCCACGTGCCAACCATTGTGGGCCGCATAAGTATTTGGTGGCTACATTAAAGTGCTATGTAACACAGATTTTATATTTTGTGATGTTGAGAAAATAATATATAAATAAGATAACTCCTGATTATAAGTAATATTAAATTTGAGTCCTGTAATCAAAGTTACCTTTGTGCCATAATTATCTCGCACCGAGCAAACATGGCCTATTTTTTTACTAGTTATACTTTTTTATTTTACGATTTTAGGAAACACATTATCGTGCTGTATATAAATAACATATTTTTAATGTGAGAAATGATTATTTGAAAAAACACTTTTAAGTTGTAAGTGTTAAAATATTGGAGTCTAAAATAGAAGAATCGATGCTAGAATTTAAGAGGTTAAAAATTAACAATAATTGGAATTGATAAAAATATGAATAAAGTTTTTACCAATGTACAGATTATGTCTGTATTTTCACTAAATAAGTAAAATACACCCCATTTTCTTTGCTCTACTTGAGGCTTTGAGGGGAGGGTCAAAATATCCCTGGTATCCCCTTCCCCCATTGAGTGCTCACACTTCATACTAGCGTTATTTTAGAAATGTAATGATAACAAGAGCCACCCTTAGGGATATGCAAATGTTGCTGCACACAGACAAAAGCGGAAAAACACTTTTTGGTGGGAAATATTTGCTTATCGTTCGTTTAGTAAGCTCCCTGTATAGGTGATCTAACAAATATTGTCAAGGTGTAAACACAAATAAATAATTAATTATATGGTTTGATTTATTGACCGAGTGAAGCGAGTTCTCCGTTTTAACTCCACCGGTTTGCATTTGACTGTCTTTGGTAGATATCTCTCACGATAACTTTTGAACGCCTTAACCGATTTAATTCTGACTTGGCGCAGTTGTTCTTTGTACCTTTATACAAATCAATATCGTTGTAGAGAAGAAAATTTAACAAGGGTTGGGGAGAAATCAACCCTTTTATTTATAAACACACGGATTCTATCATTTATTAAATGTATTTACCTTTTAGGGCGTTTCCTGATACCTTATAAAGCAGAAAATCGGTATATAAGTGCAAAGTACCGTAATAGCATTAAAGAAGAATTAAGTTTTACAAACATATATATTTCAGGGGGAGAGGGGTGGGGGGCCCCACAAACGAGGATTTTCACGGCCTCACGTCTGATTAAGGCAACCCTAATTATAACACTTACTTGTAGTTGTTTCTGAACTTGCTTGCGGAACGATTTGTAAGATGACCTTGGTGCTGTTGTCAATGAACTTGGAAGCTAACAGAGCTTCCTCTGCCGTGAACACACCAACATCTACCTCCCCGGACTGCAACTTGAGGGCACATTCCACACTGCCGAACACAACAAAGGGGCAACATTAATAACATCCTCCCCGGACTGCAACTTGCGGGCACATTCCACACTGCCGAACACAACAAATGGGCAACATTAATAACATTTAGATATTTCACTTGTGTACTTTGCGACTGCGTGGTTGTGTCGGCACATTATTTGTGATCTAATGGGGGTCGGGGGGTGTGAAGTTTCTAAATATTAGCGTTGATTCGAGGGTAAAAACTCCCTAGTCACGTCTTCTGACACCCACAATGACATTCCAATCTTAGAAACATATTTTTGAAGGAAGAAAAATACTTTTTATAAATTAGGAACAGTTTTGAAATATCACACTAAACATGACATATTAGAACATATAATCAACCGCTTTATTGGCCGCGTGGTCTAACGCGTTACTTTCGCAGTAAACTAAACTGCCGTTGATGGGGAGATCGAAGTTCGAATCTCAGTCGGGTTTACTGAAGATGATGTTTCCATAGTGGTTTTCCACTCTCCCTTTGCGCAAATTCTGGTACACTTCCTAGAAATATATCCTTCCTAATCCATTAAAACCATTAGCATGAGCATCTCCCACGTACGAGTAGTAAGACACAGTGCTTAAAAATAACCACATAAAATGATTTTTAGAACAACTGCTAGACAGTATTTTAACACCGAATATAGTTTTAATTAAATCTATAGCTTAAGTTTAAATATGTCAGCATAAATTTTTTTTCTCTACACCTTTCATTTAAACTAGATACAATCAATGGATAATTTAAAAATTAAAATTAGTATTATGTGACATCAACAAAATGCCTTATCTTAATCTACGGTTTCGCCTTCGCTTTGTTTTTACATTGCTTTGCATTAAAAAATACGAGCTTAGCATAACCCTCCCTACAAGCTAGCCTAACCCAGGACAACATATACAGTAATATCACCTACACTCATCCACACTCGTGGTCACGTTGGCTAGGTGACAAACTCATCTAGTCTGGTTTTCCGGTGATGTGGAGGTCAAGGCTTGATTTATAATGTTATGTGGATTTTTTTTTCAAGCGCCACCTCTTCAACCCATTCGGGCTATATACAAATATATACTAATTACGCTAATGAAGAATTTTTAATTGAAAGAACGTGTACTTGCATTTGCGTGGAGGAAGAGTAGAAAACAATTGAAGAAAAAACACCCTCATCACACCCAATCTGGATTCGAACCACAATCTCACTATCATCGGTATTCCAGTCTATTGCTAAAGTGACGCCTATGGCCATGCGGCCACTTAAGTGGGTGTGTGTTGTTGAAACGATCAAATCACACATACATATATTATATAATATATATTAATAAAATTGGTAGAATAAGATCCAATAAAATAGTAAGCTACACACTGAAGTATGGATAATATAATAATGTAATTATATTATTATTATCATCACCGCGTGTTACTACCCGGTCGGGTCGTACGCACTTACGCTAATGTGTAATGGTAGGGTGATTGTGAGAGGAAATTGAGGACCTACAGTTTAACGTGGGATCCGAACCACGGTGGTGACCTGGCATTCCTCACATTCACAAGATGTCTTGTAAAGAGGTGAAGGAAGGGTTTGGTAATCAGATAAATCTGCGCCGGGACCAATGTAATTATAAGGCATGACTATTTTGAAGAATAAGTCCTTGTGATGGAGCTATATATATATAAACTCGCTTTGCTCCCAGTGAGTTTTCTTTGCAAGTGGATGTAAACTGATATAATTCCAGAGCCGGTTTTTGAAAGGTCTTACCGTTTAACCACAAAACACCTCTAAAGATAGGTCCGCACCGACTTTAAAGTTGCTCCACCATTTTGCATTTTTTTCGGGGGTTGAATTTTTTTTTTAACTTTTTGGAATTTTCCCGTTGGTTACAGGATAAAAGATATAAGTTTGCTCTATTTAAAGTTTATAACTCATTTGGAAGTGGGTAATCATTAATGTCAGTGAGTGAATCAGCCACGTGGCTTTATAGTAGTATAATAATATATTTACAAATAGCACACTTCTCACTCGCTCAAACAACTCACTTACAAAAATAGGTTCAGCTATTTAACGTTTTTGATTTACAAGTGCTATAGAATAATTAAATTGAATGAATAGTTTGATTTTAATAACCTATCAAAAAATGGTACCTTAAAATCTTAACTAACTTTTTCTCATAATATAATAATAAGAACATTCACTTTCACTATGGTGAGATTTTCTGTAGTCATGTGTGTATATACACCTCCAATTAAATGGTGACGACCATCTCCGGTTGCATCCAGTAATATTAAAATGATATCCTCTAGCAAGATATCGAGTAAAAAAATGGTCAATCTACCTTAAAAGTAACCTTACCTGTCAGTGACTTGCACGCATCTGATGTTACTATCTCCTGACTCGAGAATAACGCAATCCCTTCCTCCACTATACTTGGGCACACACAGGCGGTCTGAAACAGGTTGGAAATGATCAATATTACACTGCGTATTGGCTGTGAGATTTTGAAATTAATCTTGCCGCACGCTGGATCAGATCTGAACAGAACGCATCGGGATTTTTTTTGACTACCTGCATTTTAATGGAGGCCCACACATTGGCATAGATCGGATCAGAAACGTCAACGTCAGATCAGAACGGAATGAATCGTTTTGTCAGGAGGGAATATTTTGACGAATTCTGACGGACTTTGAAGCTATGAGCATGCGTCCTCAGCACTGGGCTATCGCGTCATCTAGACTCGCACTCAGTTAACACCTGTTGATGTTCGTGTCCTGTTCCACGACAATTTTTACTTAGTTAAAAATGTTTCTTTGTGTGAAGAAATAATCAATTTAGTTCAACAGTACCTTATAATTTATGACATTGCTAATAAACATTAGTATTACTGTGTTAAAAAGGAAAACACCTGGGAGGACATTTAGGAAATTATATGTTGCATTTATTTTGTGTCATGCACTAAAAGTACGTTTGAAGCAGCTTTTTCCTCCCCTTCGTCAGTATCGGCAACCATGCACACAGCAATCACCATTACTTGCTTTTCACCACTGTTATCACTCCTTAGTAGTGGTAGCGGTGACCTGGTACAGCCCCCTTATAGGTGGAAATTGATCACGTGACCACGCCTCCTGCTCTCTGATT